>PVKS010010226.1:0-60967 GCA_004027875.1 Aplodontia rufa
ACACCAACAGCCCAATTGATAAATGGGCCAAAGAGCTAAATAGAGACTTCTCACCAGAGGACATTGATCAAGCCAATGAATACATGAGAAAGTGCTCTAAATCACTAGTAATCAGAGAAATGCAAATGAAAACCACATTAAGATATCACCTTACGCCAGTCAGAATGGCAAAGATGAAGAAAATAAACAATAATAGATGTTGGAGGGGATGTGGAGAGATAGGCACACTAACACACTGTTGGTGGAGCTGCAGACTGGTACAGCCTTCGGAAAGCAGTATGGAGAATCCTCAAAAAACTAGGGATGACTCCACCATATGACCCTGCTATTCCATTCCTGGGTATCTTTCCAGGGGACTTAGAATCAGCACATTATAGTGACACAGCAACATCTATGTTCATAGCAGCACAATTTACTATTGCTAGGCTATGGAAACAACCCAGATGTCCCTCACTGGAAGAATGGATCCAAAAACTGTGGTACATTTATACCATGGAATATTACACAGCAATTAGAAACAATGATATTGCAGCTTTCGAAGGTAAATGGATGGCTATGGAAGAGATCATGATGAGTAAAATCAGCTTAACCCAGAGATCTAAGGGTCGATTGTCTCCACTCATCTGTGGAGGTGGGGACTAGACCCTGGACAATGAGAAAGTTGGTCTATTAGCATGTGTTAAATCCAGATAAGATGTAATGCTTTACAACCTAATTCTTTTTTTAGAGATATAGTGGGAAGGGGAAGGGTGTTAAGGATAAGGGAGGGTAATTGGGGGGGCACTCCTGGGGGTAATTGCAATATCCAGAATATATACACATTTTATATTATTTTGTTAAAATCTTGTAAGGTTGTTCAAAAATTTTAAAAAAGTACCACTGAAGTTTGATGAATTAAAAAGAGGAAGAGTTAGAGAAAGAAAAGGCATAATTTTATCCCAGTACTCTATCCAAACACCGTCTTCAACTACTCCTTTTCCATTATGGCAAAATAGAAAAGGTTTACTCTCTGGAGAGTTTAAACCACAAAAAGATCTGTAATATCAGAGATCCCCAGAACAAGTCTACCAACATTCAGTTAATAGACACTTCAGGAAGAACCCAGAAAAACATAAGGAAGACGTTTTTCAAAATAATCAAAGAAAATTTCCCAAATGTAAAGGAAAAGAATATGCAATTTATAGCATCCCTGTGAGTAACCAGCAAAATATATGAGGAAGGCCATTATTAATGCACAACATCATGTAATTACAGAATTTGAAGTATAAAGAGTACAGCAGTAAAAGTTTCTCTGAATGAGGGAAAAGTCAAATAATGGCTTAGGAGTCAGAATACAAGTGATGTTTTATCACTAACATGTTAAACTAGGAATTAGTTATACAGGGTCTACAAAATTCTGAGGGAAAATAATGTTTAATTAGAATTCTATTCTTAGCCAGTTTATCAGTTCAATATGAGAATGTCATAAATACATTTGTAGCCGTACAGATCTTTCAAAAATTATTTCCCAAGAAGCCTTTCTCAGAAAACTATCACAGGTATATTTCAGTTCTGGCCTATCAGAATTGGGGAGAGAGATGTTGTAGTTTGAGTTCATTTTAGTTAACTCCCTATTTAAAAAGAAAAAAATAATTCCCCTTTCACTAAGAGGGCTCCAATAGGAAAGAAGGAAGCTCCTGCCCTTCCCGAAGCCAAAGCTTTGAAGGCCAAGAATGCAGTGTTGAAAGACTTCCACAGCCATAAAAGGAAGATCCATAAAAGTACCTACCTTTTGGTGGCCCAAGACATGTAGCAGTAGAGGTAGCCCAAGTCTTTGGAAGAACACCCCCAAGAGAAACAAAATTGACCACTATACCATCATCAAGTTTCTCTGCCTACTGAGTCAGCCATAAAGAAGGTTTTGTCAAGGAAAACAACAGCAGATCAATTCTTTTAATAAGTTCTGTAATATTGATATGGCCAAGGTCATTGCCCTGATCAGGCCTGATGGAGAGAAGAAGGCATACTTTCGACTGGCTCCTATTGCTTTGGATGTTGCTAACAAAATTGGGATCATCTAAACAGAATCCAGCTGGCTAATGCTAAGTATGTATGTGTGTATATATACACACACACACATACACACACATGCTAAGTATATATATATATATATATATATATATATATATATATATATATATATTCATCATAAAGATAAATGAAAAAAATCATCATTCTTTACAGAAATATGGCATCGTCTGGAGTCCTTATATTAGTCACGATATCTTGGATAAAATCCCAGATTACTTAAAATATGATGTAACGGGAAAATGTGACCCATACCCAAGGGAAAAAAAGATTCAACAGAGGCTACCTCTTAGAAGACTCAAGTATTGAAATTAAGAGGCAAAGATTTTAAAGCAGCTTTTATAACTGTGCTCAAGAACAGAAAAGTAAACTTCAGAGAATTTGTTCTAGCAATCCCAAAATGAGGAAATAAATTAAGAAAAATCAAAACTGAAGAAGAAGGATCCAAACAAAGAGAAAGGAATCTTCAGGGTTCCAGATGAGATCTCATCTAAAAACAGCAACAGAATGAAACAAATGATCCCAAAATGTTTCAAACCATGAGAGGTCTCATATGAAGTAGTATTAGGTTTACAAAAAATAAACAGAAAATAACAAAACTAAAAAACAGCTGAGGTAATTATTAAGTACAAGGAAAACCAAGAAAACAAATTATAGAAGAAATTTAATCATAGTGGACAACATTTTTAAAATATTTACACATTCATAATAACATAAATACTGGTTGCTAATTTAGCAAAAATTATAATTTATAGGTAAGATCAGAAGGAAGGAAGATGATGTTTAAATTCAGAGCATCTAAGAATACTGAACCCTTTTCACCTCTCCTAAAAGTTCAAAACATGTAACACTAAAAAATAAAAGCAATTAAGTTTATTTCAGATATGAAAATTTCTGTCCATAAAAAGCTTCTTGTATTATTTGACTTTTAGTGTTACATGTGTTTTAACATAGATAAAATTTTTAAAATTTGAAGTTAATATTTATTTTTTTTAAGAGAGAAAATCAGTTTTATGTATTTTTTCATTTGGCTTTTGTTTCTCCTACACTTAGTTGTATATGTGGTATTATGGTTTGAACCCAGGTCCTTGCACATGCCAGGCAAGTGCTTGAATCCCTGAGCTCCAGCCCCTAGAAGTTAATATTTCTAAGATGTACAGCACAGTTTTGGTACAAATTAGGTACTCAATATATGCTAGCTATTATTACCACCAAGATTATTAGCTGTACCAGATTATCTGTTTTAAATCATAAACCTACAAATCCAGAGAAGTTACTCAATGATCTAAACGTATGCAGTTATTAGGTGGTAGAACTAGAACTGGAGTACATGTTTTCTGACCCCAACTTCCTACAGTCACATCATAAAGGATTCAAAGAGGACCTTTGAAAGGTTATTTGTGGCTGACAAATATGATTGTAAGCAGGGATAACCTTTCATAGACTATGCTAAAATCTGCTCTGGTAAATAACTGGTGCTTGACAGATGGACAGATGGCTAGAAAGACAAGTAATGGTAGATCTGGGGATGACTTAACCTAAGATCCTACCTTTTCATGATAGTAGCTCACAACAGCTCCTGTCTTTTTTTAAATTTATCTTGACAAAGGAAAGACCTAGGACTTGGGTAAAACATAAAGAGGTAACATAGAAGCATTGCTGAAATGTTATGTTTTAATAATAATAGGAGTTTAAAAAGTAAGAAAGAGCTAGGTGTAGTGTCCCATACCTGTAATCACAGCACCTCTGGAGGGTGAGACAGTATTGTGAGTTGAAAGCCAGCCCCAGCAATGTTGCAAGGGGCTTAAGCAACTTAATGAGATCCTGTCTCAAAATAAAATAAAAAATAATCTGGTGATGTAGCTCAGTGGCTAGGCATCCCTGGGTCAATCCTTGGTATCAATCAATCAGTAAATAAATAGAATTAATAATTTCTCATAATTTGAATACAGTAGCATATTGGGGTTTTCCAGAGAAATAGAACCAACTAAGTGTGTGTGTGTGCATGTAGAACTAAATCTGTTCTGTTCACACAATTATGGAGACCGAGTCCCAGTATCTTTAGTTGACAAGCTGTGGAGACCTAGAAGAGGTGTAGATACATCATACTAGACTGAAAACTGGCAACCTGTAGACACTAGAAGGGGTGATGGCGAGGTTTCAGTCAGAGAGCACAGGTCTTTAAAGACCAATGTCCCAGATCAGTGAGGCAGAAGGTGTTCTCTCCTATGAAGCCTTTTTTACTCTATTCAGATTCTTGAGTGACTGAATGAGATCTGTCCACATTAGGAAGGATGCTACGGTTTGAATGCCCCCTCTAAAACTCTTGTTAAAATTTATTTACCATTGTAACAATATTAAGAGGTGGGGGCCTATGAGATGATTAGGCCATGAGACTCCACCCTTATCAGTAGATTAATCCTGTGATTATGGGAGTGGGCTCCTGATAAAGGATAAATTTGGTCTCTACCCTTTCTATGTCTTGTACATACTCACTTGTCCTTCCATCATGTTATGATGCAGAATGAATGTCCTAAGTCCTAGCACCATGCTTTTGGAATTTCCTGCTTCCAGAACTGTGAACCAAATAAAACTCTATTGGTTATAACTTACTTAGTCTGTGGTATTAACAGCAGTAGGAAATGGGCTGAGACTGAGGTCAATCTGTTTTACTTCGTCTGCTTGCTGATTCATGTTAATCTCATCCAGAAGCATGCCCATAGTCATATCCAGAATAATGTTTGACCACATATCTAGACACCTTGTGGCCCAGTCAAGGTGATACACAAAATTAACCATTAGAAATACATGAAAAAATTATTGGACCTTAATTGTGGAATTACATATGAGAGAAAAGCGCACAGGTACACACACACACAAATGAGATGGATGAAGATGTACAGGGAAAATCTGAGTCACTGGTAGATAATGACCACACCCACTAAGTAATGGGAATTATTATTGATCTCCAAAAAGATCTGTGTTTGAGGAAGATCATTTTAGCTGTTTAATTAGGATATTATGCTTAATATCTTAGTGCCTAACTTAATTATTCATTAATAATATAATTTAACATCATTTTGAGGAAAATCATTTTAGCAATTAAATTAGGATGCATAACAATTTGGAGGCCTTGCAATTTAGAATCCAGGAGGTAAAAAATCTCCAATATTCTGAATCAGGATAAATACCATAAAATTAGAAAATACATTCATGACCCTGGGCAGATTAAAACAACAAAATCAACAGAAGTTGGTAAACCTGTTATAACGTGAGGAAAAAAATGAATTTGAGTATTAATGTCACTAATGGCAATGAGAAATTGCGAAGATCTTTATTTGGAGGATCAAAGATGGGGCATTTAAACTGGAAGCAGTGGCACGTGCCTAAATTCCAGATTTAGGAGGCAGAGCCTATAAGATTGGAAGTTCGAGGCCAGCCTGGGCAACTAAGAGACCCTGGTCTCAAAATTAAGATACCAAAAAAGGGTTGGGGGTGGCTGCTGAGTGGTATAGTACAGTACTTGCTTAGCTTGTGTGAGGCCCTGTGTTCTGTTCCCACTAATAACAAAAGAGATGAGGCATTTGAGATGTTATCTATAGTGTATCTTTTAGCACTCCAAATATGTATCATAAAAGATTTAAAATGCAAGCATAGTTTTAATATGTTAGATGTAATTTTTTACTTTGTTTTTAAAACTTATCTCTTTAAAGGATTAAATAAAGGATTAAATATCTCAGGAAAAAAACTGAAATGCTATAATTAAATTGCCTTTGTGGTAGAATAATGTTTTTCAGCAGATATTTTACTAAGTTGCAAATAAATCTCTGCATGGTGACTCTTACCATACTTTTTTTTTTTTAAAGAGAGAGTGACAGAGAAAGAGAGAATCAGTTTCGTTTAGTTTTTCATGTGGCTTACGGTGCTCCCAGCCTTCATTGTGTACGCGGTGCTGGAGTTTGAACTTGTGTACTCACGCATGGCAAGCAAGTGCTGTAACCACTGAGCCACTGCTTCAGCCTTCTTTTCATACTTTTATAGTTAAGAAAACTTGTATTCTTATTAAATCAGTGATTAGGCTTGAAATATTGCTCTGCTCTGTAATTTTTTCATGTTTTATAATATAATTAAATATATTCTGTAGTATTTATAGTAAAAAAGCCATAAAATGCACTGTTATTTCATATTACTGCAAGAAATATTTGGTTGCAATGAATAATGAAATAGTACTTTCATTTATTTTCAAGAATTAAGAAAATAAAATATTTCTGAGAATATGGAATAAACTTTGTTTCACACTGAAGGTTTTAGGAATATTTGTGATATTGGTTTCCTGGTGATATTGGTGTTCTGGTAGTGTTTTTATATTAATGCACTGTTGATGTGAAGTAACTCAGTTTTAAAGTATGTAAGAAAAGAGTTTATTCTATGTAACCATGGCAGGGGAACGCAGATTCAAGTCACCTTGAATGATGGTGTTCCACCTTGGAAGAGATTGCTTAAACTTTTTATACTTACAGAACAAAAGGAAGTCGTGAATAATGTATTTACCAAATATATGGTAGGCAAATTACAGCAAAATGGAGAAACCTCTTTTATAGGATACATATCACATTCTTAACTTTAGGGTTGGGGGTGTCTAGAGATCTGTCAAACTCAGTGATACATTCTAGAGGTTACAGGATGTTAGGTCAGATACTGATGTGGATGGTTAAGTGGCTATTAAAAGGAACTAAAAATAGCCCAAGGTAACTTTGGCTCTTGATCTGCAGCACTCTATCTTCTTCAGGTATAGCATTAGCCTTGATGTCAACAACCTGTGAAATCTGTACTACCAAGTTGCAACCCTATTTTGTAAGTTAGTGATGCTAAAGAAAAATGTGTTTTTTCTCTTGATGGTAGGTATAAGCAAAAATTTTTAGAAGTAAGCCAGTGGATAATATATGTGTTAATATGGATACTTTAATTAGTTAATCCATTTGGTCTCTTCCCTTGGTAGAGAAGAAGAGGTCAGATTACCTCATGGGAGAAAAATTTATAGCATGAGACAACTAAAGATGGGAAAGGCCCTGGTAAAGTAACATAGTGATATTAACTAGGCAGAGCTCAAGGTATACAAGGGAGTGCTTCTGTGCTAATGCTAGTTAGGGTGTTTTATTAGTTGAAAGAAATTAGAAAATCAGGTAGATGAAAATCAAAGATATATTGTGACTAGTAAATATGACAGCTAGTTTGGAAAAGGTGTTTTATACTGTTGAACTCCCATGTTTTCTTTTTCCATTTTCATTCTCTATCTTGTTAAATAAAATCGTTGTAAGCTGACATTTTGGATAGTATGATAGAGATTATTTATATGTAATATGGGTAAACCATTTATTAATTGGGGGGTACATATTTTTCCTGATCCTTTCTTAGCGTGAGTGAAGTTGCTTATTGTTGATTTCATTTTTCAAATAACTTTTCATTTAAGAAATCAAAAATTTACTTGACCCACAGTGCTGTCTCCTGGTTCTCTGTATGTATCCAGTCATATGGATATGTAACTCATTTTCTTCTAAACACTGATTGCATGTATTTTAGACTGATAGAAATGTTTTTGTTTGAAAAAGGATATGTAATACATACTTCCCCTCACACTTTTCTAGTTTTTAGAAAAAGTGTATTCAGACCTGCTTTTAAAACTATTTTTATTTTTAATAGATACATCTTCTTTTTAAAAATCTTCCCCCAAGATTTTAAATGGTTCACAGTTAAATTTAAATTTCTATATTTGGGAAGTATTATGTTTATATACCAACTTCCAGTATCCAGGAAATTCAGTGGTAAAGCTGACACATAGGGAGTTTATATTTTTTTTGTAGACTGTATTTGGAGAAGGTTTGAAGCTTATTTAATAAAAATATTGTAACATTGAAGCAGAATTTCTTCAGCCCAAATATACTGTTTAATTTGATACAATAGTTAAGATAATAGTGCCATTTCTTAAAGTTAGCTCTCAAGAATATGTATTAGATTTATTTCTTCAAAGAAGGATGCATTCAAAAACTACTTTTAAATGTAAATAATTTTTATAATTTTTCATATTGGATAAAGTTGCTTTGGTGCAATCAGCATGGCTTGATCAAATTTGGAAGAAGTTATAGGCACATTTTTGGAGTGTTTTCTTCAGCATCTTTATTTTTTTCAGATGGATGTATTTTATGTTCCTTCCAACTAATCAAAATAAAAAACTGAGTTTGCCTTTGCCAGAAAATAGAACTATCATTTTTCACATTCTTTTATTTTCCAAGTCATTTTCAAGTAAGATTGTGTTTCTAGGGCTTCTGAATTCCTGAAAACTTGACTTTGTAGATACAAAGGCCCAGATGAGTATTTCAAGGGGAATCTAACTTTTCATGCTGTATGTTTCATGTTGTGCATTCCAGATACAGTTAACTTTTTGTGTGCATGTGATTAGTGTGGAAAGAAATTAATGCAGTCCAGTATTATGATTTATGGACTGAATCCTTTACTCACTGAAGACTTGCCAAAACTAAAAGTATTTTTTTTCCTTTGGATATTAGAAACAGCTACTGTTTTTGTTGATCTTTTAAAGTTCTGAATGGGGCTATTTCAAATCATACCAGCATGGGAGCCCAGATTAATAATATACTTATTCAGCTAGTGATACTGAGTGAAACCATTGCTCACATGGGTATGAAGGATAAAATTTCATGAAATTATTTTCAGGTGCATAAATGCATTTCTGGAAGCTGTGGATGATTTTTCTATTGCATGCAAGAAATCAAGGATTTCTGTTTATTATATCAGTTACAGGTGGACTCATAATTTAATTGCATTTTTCGTATCTTAAAACATAGAGTATTTTGCTTTTAAAAGCAGAAACGAGATTGCTGAATTATTCCCAAAGGCTTTTAATTCTTGATATGTTTGTCTTTCTTGAGATATCATGATTATGCTATGTTTAATTTATATTACTGAGAAAAATCTTAAATTTGCTTTATTAATAGTTACAGCAAGCTGCTGAAGTTTCTCAGCTCCGAGGAGCAAGAGTAATCTCTCCTGAAGATCTTCTGTTTTTAATGCGCAAAGATAAGGTAATATAAAACAATTTCATTGTTTTAAAATGCTAGGCCTTATACTTAATTGAACCCCAAAGGAAACTGAGTCCTTGTAATATAGCATTCCGATTGGAATCATAACTGTTGGACTAATGTTTTAGTCTTTTAGTTTACAACAACAGAGTGGGTATACAGGGAGAAAGGCACATATGTAACACTTGTGTCAAACTGTGCTCATAACTAATCCTCACTTACCTTTACATGTCTGTGGAGGTATTTTCTTTCTTGGTTTTTGGGTTTTTTGTTTTTGTTTTCAGTTACTGGAGATTGAGCCCAGGGGTGCTTTACCATGGAGCAACATCTCTAGCCCTTTTTATTTTTTTATTATGAGACAGAGTCTTGCTAAATTGGTGAGGCTGGCCTCAATCTTGTTTCTCCTGCCTTAGCCTCCCAAGTCACTGAGATTACAAGTGTGTGCCACCGTACCTGGCTAGATATTTTCACTGGTATAGAATATTTGCTAAATGTTGTTTCATGCTTCGATCTTATAAGTAGGATATAACTGAGTAAAATATTTATTTTTCTTCACATCTTGTATCTTAATATTAGCAGAATTAATGATCTTTCATATAGTGATTTTTTTTTTAAGAAAGAGGGGACAGCGAGAGAGAGAGAGAGAGAGAGAGAGAGAAGCAATCTTTATTTAGTTTTTCACATGACTTTCATTCCTGGGACACTTAGTTGAGTATGTGGTGCTGGGGTTTGAACTCACGTATTTGCGTATGCCAGGCAAGCACCGCAACCACTGAGCCACCCCTCCAGCCCCTCATAGAGTGATTTTTTAAACTTTAAATACAAAGTTTTTTCTGTGACACTGCTTGTGTCACATGATTATTTCAAAAGTATAAGTATACAAGAATTTTAGTATCGGGGTTTAAATCCAGGCATGCTTTACCACTGAACTACACACCCAGTTCTTTTTATTTTCTGTTTTCAGACGGGGTCTCCATGGTTGTAAATTTTAGAATTTACAATCCTCCTCAGCCAGCTGAGTCACTGGAATTATAGGCACTGCACTTGACATACTGGGGATTGAACCCAGGGGTGCTTAACCACTGTTTTATTTATTGCCCAGGGTCTGTAGGTTCTTTAGGGCTTTGCTAAGTTGCTGAGGCTGGCTTTGAACTCACAATACTCCTGTTACAGCCTCTAGAGTTGCTGTGATTACAGGTGTGTGACACTGCAACCAGCCTTTTCCTACTTTTAAAACTCTTGGTATTAAAATATTCAAGGTCTTATTTATCTAAGTTGTCAAAATTATTTTTCTAAATAAAAATTTTTAAAAAAGAAACTGAAAGAAAAAATTATTTTTCTAAGTAAAGCTATTTGAAAACACTCTATAATATTTTACATGTTTTGGGTAGTTATTTATTAGTTGATAAAAAGAATATAAAGCAAGAAAAAAAGTCTTCACTGTCAACATTATGATCTGGTTGAAGAAATCTGTATGAGGGGTTGGAGCGGTGGCTCAGCAGTTTCGGTGCTTGCCTGGCAAGCACAAGGACCTGGTTTCAAACCCCAGCACCACGTACACAACTAAGTGTTAAAGCAACTAAGGCCATGTGAAAAACTAAATAAAGTTGTTTCTCTCTTTCTGTCTCTCACTGTCCCTCTCTCTTTAAAAAAAAAAAAAAAAGAAAGAAAGAAATCTGTATGACTTAGTTGAAGCACTTTGTGGCTCAACAGAGTTTTAGCGTTATGTGATTAGATGGAAAGGCTGAAGGATTTGTTGATGTTGGAGTTTCTGTCTAAGGTGAGACTTGTACAATCGTGTATAAAGGGCCAAATGCAAGAAAGTAAAAATGTAATCCAGGATGCTTATTCAGTAATAGTGGCTTTGGAAATGAATGAGAAGAATTCAGAGAGAAAAGAGTAAGCATTTGGAGGATTTGTTCTTTTTTTTTTTTTTAAGAGTAGAATGAGGGAGAGAGAATCAATATTTTTTATTTATTTTTCATCTGACATTTGTTTCTCACTTAGTTGTGTATGTGGGGCTGGGATTTGAACCTGGCTCCTCACAAAAGCCAGGCAAGTGCTTCAATCCCTGAGCTACCACTTCATCCCCTTGTTCACATTTTTATACTTAAGACATTCTTAAGGAGAAATTAACATTAAGTACTACATAGCAATGGTGCTTGAGGAAGATGACTTAACTGCTATTGGCAGTAGTGAGATCCTTGAGTAAAGATTCTTTATGCAGGTTGCTGGGAAACTAGAGTTAGCATTAGTACTTTGCATAATTTCTTGTCAGGTTTTCTGCTTTGCCAATAGATGTAAATAAATCAGCATGTAACATAGTCCACACCAACATATTTTCTTCCCCTTTTGTGGATGTCAACTTTTAAATTGTATTTAAACTTCAGAAATACATACCACTAGACAGTACTTTTCTACTGTCCAGAAGGACTCTTAACCATAATGCTTGCTTACCTAAGACATAGCTCTTAGATGATGGTTTCCAGTTTTCTCATCTTTGTCTTCAACATAATAACTTTATTTATATACTGATATTTTTCAAGAAGAATTTCAAGTAGGTTACGTAGGTGAACTATCAGACAAAACAAAATTAAAACACCATGTAGAATCAGAATAAATTTTAAAAAGTATATCAATCCATGTCCAGATATGTTGTTTTCTCTTAATAATTTCAAGATTATATTCAAGCAATAGTTATTGACTACTATGTTTACATATTGACAAAGCAGCTTCATGTAGTTTCATGAATTCCTCACACTAGGTACATGTTAGGTAGGTGGTACTTTTCTTACTTTCCAAATGAATAATCTGAAATTCAAAGCTTATTTTCTACTTCTAGCTGTGCTGAGCTTTAGCTGTGAGAGTAATCTTTTATCTTAATTTCCCTGTATACAAAAAAAGAGATGATAATATTTGTCTATATCTCAGGGCTATTGAAATGCTTGTGAAGAGCTTTGAAAAAATGCAATACATTTCAGTTATTATTAGAAATCTTGGACTGGGGAACCAGGTATAGTGGCCCATGCCTATAATCCCATCTACTTTGGAGCCTCAAGGCAGAAGGGCTGATTGAAAGTTCGAGGCCACCCTCGGCAATTTATCAAGACCCTATCTCAGCCAGGCATGGTAGTACATGCCTATAATCCGAGCAGCTCAGGGAGGCTGATGCAGGAGGATTACAAGTTGAAAATCATTCTTAGTAATTTAGCGAGACCCTAAATCACTGATTGAGACCCTGTCTCAGAATAAAAATTTTAAAAAGCAGGGAGGAGCTGGGATGTGGTTCAGTGGTTAAGTATACCTAGGTTCAATCCCTGGTTGTAAAACACAAAGAAAAGAAAACCAAATAAAAAAGCGTTGGTGATATAGTTCAGTGGTAGACCAAGGCCCTTTGTGATTCTGGAACTTTTGGGTACTTGCATAAGAAAAGGGCTTTGAAAACTACTTGTGCTTTAGCTTTTATGTTTAAATTCATAAGTACGTTTTTATTTTATGGAATTGTGTTATAGAGTGATGTATTTTCTCCAGGGATTCTGGTGTACTAGTTTATTAAATTTAGTTATCATAATAGTCTTTATTAAATAAAATTAATGTATATAAATTTTATTATTTACTTTATTTCATGCTTTTAATAGAAAAAGCTTAGAAGATTGCTGAAATACATGTTTATCCGAGACTACAAATCAAAGATTGTCAAAGGCATAGATGAGGATGATCTTCTAGAAGGTAACCAAAACAAAACACTAAGCTAAAGCATATATATGCCAAATGACACATTCTTTTAAAGTCAGTGTCAATATTCCCCTCATTTTAAGATAAAGTCCTTAGAAAATACAGTTTGGAAATTATCCAAATATTTATTTGTTGGCAGTTTAATATTGTGATTTTTTTTGTTCGTATGACTTCATCAGATCCAGTATTTGCTTTCTTTTAATAATTCCCATGTAGCTTTATATCAGATAATCATGAAATTGAGAAAATTGTGTTGATTCAACATAATTGATTTTTGCAAGTGTGATTTTTCTGTGGTAGATGTAGAGTTAGAACAATCTGTGTATGTATGTTTGTGTATAGTTTGAAATTGATATATACAGTTTTTTGTTTATAAAGTGCGTGGTATGTCACCTCATTCTGGTGTGTTTATTCCTAACAAAAAGTATAATACAGAGTGGAAATTTTTCCTTCTCTGATCTATCAACCACGTTCCCCATTTTAGAATATTTAGTCAAGTATTAATTGACATTACTAAGTTGAAAATAGGTGAGTAGTAAATAATACTGAATCAAAATAAATTCAGACTTTAGAAGTAAAATTTATTTTAAAATATCTTTAGAAATAATGTAATTTGTAAGTATTTTGGAAATAATTTATTTTTAGATTTGGGTCATGTTTTATTGATTACAGTCTTCATGCAGTTGTATCCATTGCTAGTCAGATAAATTAATAAATTAAAACACTAAAAAATACAGATTAATGTGAGAATTTCAGAAAACTAAGGTCATCAACTTTGAAAAAGAACCAGTTATTTTCATTTACCATCAACAAATCATGTGAAATAGCCTTGCAAAAAAAATATTTCTGATTAAATATATTAGATACTATCTCCTATATAATATTTCACAAATTCTTTCAGAATTTAATCCTTGTAAATTGTTATGCAAGTTAAAGTTTCCTTTTATTGACTGTGTAAAGAATACAGACTTGAATGAAAGTAGACATGGATTCTAATCAGACCCATATACTTCCTTTGCATGTGACCTATAGGGTCAGTTTTCTCATTTCTAAGAGGGATATTATACTACTTTTACATGTGAAATTCTTTTGAGAGTTCAACATAATATTCTAAAAGCATTTGATACATGCTTTCCACTGAATAAATTACAGCTGTTAAAGCTATGCTTTGAATACCAAGGAACTCAGACTGATAAGACTACTATTCAGTTTTGCTAATATCAGAATTTGTTTTGATATGTTCTCCTTATTTATTTCAAATCATTCCTCTTTATCTTAATTTATAAGCTCCAATTTTATATAACTTTAAAAGAGTACACTAAAGTTAAAAAAAAAAAGTTGACATTCTATAGGCACAGTGGTGTATGCCTGTAATTCCATCGACTTGGGAGGCTGAGGCAGGAGAATCACAAGTTCAAATCCATCCTTAACAACTTAGTGAGATCCTGTCACAAAATAAAAAAAAAGTAAGGACTGGAGTATTTAGCTCAGTGGTAAGGCACCCCTGGGTTCAATCCCCAGTACCAAAAAAGGAAATGAAAGAAAAAATAAGTTGACATAAATTATAAGATAAAATATTCAGGTAAAACACATCTGATCCTGAATTGGGACTTAGAGAATATAAGTGAAAGGAGCATGTCAGTGAAATAATTGAAATAATTAAATTGGAGTTTTCTGTTTTTTTCTTTTTGTTTGTTTTTTTAAGAAAGAGGAAACGGTGAAACAGAGAAAGAGAGAAGCAATTTTTTATTTAGTTTTTCATGTGACTTCCGATCCTCCAAGATTTTGTTGTGTATGCGGTGCAGGAGTTTGAACTCACGTACTCACGCAAGCCAGGCAAATGCCATAACCGCCGTTTTTACCAGCCCGACTGGTAAAATTTTTAAATCATTTAAAGACTCTAGAAGTTGACCATGATTTGTTGATTGGAATACAACAAATGGTGAAACAAGTAGTCAAGAAAATCTATTAAAATAATTTTATTCAGAACATTGTGGGTCGGTCTGTTCATTGGTTCCAATTGATTCCTGCTCCCTTTTATCACTTCACCCGCCCCTGCTTTACCACCCTTGCTTAGTATGACAGCAGCTTTGGTTGAGTGTGGCCAAGAACACTGGGTTCCTGCTCTTCCAGCTCTCAGAATAGGGCAACAATATTACCACAGGATAGCAAATAGTTGTCATCTCATGTCCCCCTGCTTTATTCTTGGTGGCACAGCTAAGATGGCTGGGGCTCCCTTTTTTTTCTCACTCATTCTCTATTCATAGGGTGAAAGTTTTATCTCAAACATGGCAGGCTAAGAATAGTCGGTCCTGTTTGCGTCCAATATAGCTATATGGAACAAAGCTCCACATGAAAAGAGAGAAGCCAGAATACTCAACAGCTATCTTTCCATCCCAGCTCCCCAGTTTTACTTTTAGGGGGTCTTTGTAGGAAAGGTTATTTGTTGTTCCTACCCCCAACTCCAGTACAGAGGTGCCAAGATTCAGCACAGGGAGAAAGGCCTTAAGAATAGCTTTCCCTAAGGATGATGAGCATGTGAAATTTCATACCTAAAGGCCCAATTAAATAAAAACAGTAGAGATCTGGTAGTGAGCATTAAGAGGACACCAGTATCTCCATTATACTGGCAACAACTAAAGAGTGATCAACTAAAAGTGAAACAAAGGAAACAGGAAAGCAATAGCAAAGACGAGCTCTCATAGGGTCAGAGCAAAACCTAAATGCTGGAACTCTTTAGAGAGGACCAACATTATTTGATCAATTTGTGTAGCAGTTTGTATCCAAAGATATTATGAAAAATAATAGTGTAATCAGCTCGCAATTCATAAAGTCTAACAGGAGATCAGGGAAAGTAACAGCTAGGCAACTTGATTAAACTCCTCCCTGATGACAGAGGAGAGTAAATGGTCAAAGCTTCATGACCTCAGAGGCTGCACATTGCAAGGAGAGGTACTCCATTGTGCTAGTCCATCTAAGTCACTAAACAAATACCCTGTGACAGCAAGCCTCAAGAAAAGGAGGAAATTATTATCTAGTGTTGCTTCAGTGTGTCATCTAAAATGTCCATTTGCAACAACAGCAAAATAGTCCACATGTAAAGACACATATAGATAAGATCTTTGAAAAAGAAACAAAAAAGGCAAATATAATAAATTACTCTTTGGGCACATACAGTTGCACTTAGCAGACAAAAACTTCAAAGTAGCTATCCTAATATGTTTAGGTAACTAAAGGAAATCATGTTTCAAGAACAAAAGAAGGTATGATGACCATGTCTCACAAAATACAAAGCATTAACAAAGAGACAATGTATAAACAACAAATAGAAATTATATTTTAAAAGTATGGTGAACAATATGAAAAATTATGTATAAGGACACAACATAAGTTTTGAACTGGCAGAAGAAAGAATTAGTAAACTTGAAGACATTAAAGATTATGCAATCTGAAGGAAAAAAGAACAATGAAAGAAACATTCATAGAACTTCAGAGAAATGTGGGATATCATTAAGTGCAGAAGCATATGCATGATGTGAGTATCAGATGACCCGGATTGGAACCCTAGCACCACGTACACAACTAAGTGTTAGACAAAGGCCAGATGAAAAAAATAAATAAAATTGATTCTCTCTTTATTCTCTTTCTCTTTAAAATATAAGAAACAAGAAAATAATGCAATTTACAGTAGTATCAAAAAGAATAAGATATTTTAGAATAAATTTTACCAAAGACCTCTAAGACTAACACATTGAAAATTATGTTATTGAAACAAAGAAGACCTAGATTACTAAAGTAGATACCATGTGTTCATGGATTTTAATACTTATTACTATTAAGGTGGTAGTACTCCCAAAATGGATCTAGGGATTCCACTTTTCTTCTTCTTCTTCTTCCTTCTTCCTTCTTCCTTCTTCCTTCTTACTCTTTTTTAATACAGATGAACAAATTGATTCTATCATTCATATGAAACTGTCAGATTCTGGCCAGGAAATGACCTGTTTTCTAAGCTATACAGGAGTTATAGCAGACAAAATAATATTGACAAAGAACAAAGTTGAAGGACTCTTGCTTACTGATTTCAAAACTTCTTCCAGGAATCAAGACAGAATGATAATGACAAGAGGATAGGCATGTTGGTCAATGGAAGGAAGTGAATTGAGAATCCAGAAATAAGCCTTCATATTTAGGGGCCAATTGATTTTGATAAGGGTTTCAAAAATAATTTAATAGGGAAAAAATAGATAAATAATTTGACCCCTTCCTAACACAGTATGCAAAGATTAACACAATGTGGATCATAGGCCTAAATATAAGAGCTCGATAACAAATTCTTAAAAAATAGTTCTGAATATTCCACATATAATACCACTTTTCATAAAAAATCAAGAGTTTAGAGATAGAGGAAGAAAGGATGAAGTAAACATTTATCAGAGGTCCATTGGTAGAGAATGGAAAGAGAGAAGATGAAAGTGTTCTGAGGTCTTATTGGATTGCGATAAGGCTAGGAGAAAATTTATTTTATTGGAGAAATGTTCTCTTGGTAGAAGTACACTTGATAACTTGTTTTAAATAATAGTTTGAATTATTGTTTATTCAAGTAATGAGACAAAACAGAACAGGGGGAGTCAATAGTAATGAAAATAGAAAAAGAGAAGGTAAACATGATAGTGGAAGATTATATTACAGTATCAAATTAACAGAAGAGAAGAAGTGAAAGGATTAGCAATATAACCAAACCAGTAAAAATAAAGGAGAAATGAACATAATATAAATGTTAAACATACAATAAGAGAAAATAATAAAAAACAATTATATTTTTCATCACACTAAATGTAAATGGATTGAATTCTTCAATTACAGGGCAAACTATAAAGAAGAGAAGAAATAATGTGAATATCTAAAAGTTGTAAATAATGAGATAGAAAAATACATATTAGCAGATGTGATAATATTAATATCATACAAAGTAAAATTTAATATTAAAAGCTACCAAAAGAATAAAGAAGAATATTATATAATTTAAGAAGACACAAATTTTGGCATAGTAGACATATAACCACTAAACAATAAATCAACAAAATATGCTTACAACTTTATTTCCCTTGAATGTCTTCATTATTTTTTCAATATGTCCACAAAACATTCACAAAAATTGCTTGTGAATTAATCACGAAGATAAATTGAGTAGATATTTGATAGGCATTAATTCACTGATATTAATACAATTCTAAAAAAATAATAATAATACCCCCAAATCTTAACTACTTAGAAATTAAGAAATGCATTCTTAAATAATTTTAGGATCAAAACAGATATTTTAAAAAGCACTGAATAGCAAAATACTTTGTATGACCATCTATAAGACTTAATGAGAGTAGCCTGAGCATTGAAAGAAGGGAATACTTACCAACTTTGGATACCAAAACTAATAAAATTAGGAGTAAATGTAACAAGAAAGGAAAATACAATTGAAGGACATTAAATATATCAATTTAACCTAAATTAATTAAAAAATAGGTTTTCCTGGCATTGTGTTAAAATATCCTTACATTTCTGTGGGGGAAATAAATGTACATATGTAGCTAGGGACAGTATTAAGTAGAGGAATAAGAACGTATATAAAGCCTATAGTGTGAATCAGGAATAAGTATAAAGATGAGTGAAAAGTCATAGAATCTAAGATGTATAAGAATTATAAGATGTAACATTCACTAAAGTAGAAAAGTGTTTATGATTGGTATAGTGCCAGTGATACTGGCTGCTGGGAAGAAAATAAAAGGGAACCTACCATATAGGTTTTATATTACCATGTACAAAACAGATGCTAGATGGATTAAAAATGAAAAAAAGAATAAATCATTTAAAATATAAAAAGATAATTTAAAACTTTACATGTACAATCCATGGGTATAGAGGAAAGTCAGGTCAAAGAAAAGACAATATTTGACAATATAAAAACTTTATACTTTTTGTGGCCTATAGTGTCCCAAAATCATAGGCGAATGAAAGACTGTTTTTCACTCACTGAAATGACAAAAGGAAAATATAAAAATGCACTTTAAGTTAGCAAGAAAAAGACCATCCAGTTGAAAATGGGCAAAATTATAAGAGTAGAGAATAAGTAAGTGTGCTTATCTGTATAACTGACAAACATGAGAAAAGGATTAAATTCATTCATAGGGAAAATAAGTTTTCAATCACATTGATACCATTTTATATTCATCAGACTTTTCCCATGTAGAGAAAACTCAGTCCTTTTTGTTGTTCAACATGTGATGGGTAAATGTAATGGAAGATAATCTTATAACACTATTAAAGTGTTTGCAACCTATTTAGTAGTTCCACTGTTGCGAATCTACATAATATCATACGAATGCAATGTTTATTGTAACATTTGCCCCGATGGCAAAAATCCGAATCAAACTGTGTGTACCAGTAGACCAGTAGAAATTTTTCTCTCTCATCAACTAATAAACATAAATAAGGAGGTAGGGAGCAGAAAGAATATATAAGAACCTATTTCTAAAAGGGAGAAGTGAATAAAAGACCTCTGTAAATGAATGTGTTTATATGGGTACATGAGCATGAAGAAACATGGATGAATGCATATTGGATGGTTAATATGAGTTACATCTGGAGTCTGAGGTTAGCTGATCAAACAGAAGAAGTCAGGGACATTGAATTGAGCAAAAACCGGTAAATAATTAACATTCCAGTTATGGATATTTAGGAAAGCTTTTAAAAATAAAAATTTTAAAGAAAATGATAAAAGTGAAGAAAAATTATTTATGGACCTAAGAGAATAAAGTGAATTCTCATTTGTATATAGGTTTTAAAGTACTTATTTGAAAGGCTGGAGCCGGTGGTGGCTCAGCAGTTACCGCACTAGCCTGGCATGCGCGAGTCTGCAAGTTCAAACCCCAGCACCAAGTATTCAATGAAGTGTCTGAGGAATGAAAGTCACATGAAAAACTAAATTAAAAAAAAATGGATTCTCTCCCCCCCCCCACTGTCACCTCTTTCTTTAAAAAAAAATAAATAAACTGCTTGTTGGATCTATAAACCTTACCTTGTCAAATTTGAAATAAATATGTTCAAATATCTCACAATTAGGATTTTGAATAAGTTTCCCTTTTTTTATTCATGTTGCCATTATCTTTAATGCATAAAAGCTTATATCTATTAATCTGCCTTTTTTTATCAGATAATATTCCACTCTATCTCTTTTAGTGCTTTTGGTCATTAACTGTATTTTATAAATAAAAATAGTTACTGGCTCTGCTCTTTGCTTATGTTCACCTAGTATGTCCTTACTTATCACTTTTTTCTATTATTATTTTCTTTCACATGTGTCTATTACAAATACCTTATTGCAGTATTCTTTTTCCAAATCTGGGAAAGCTCCCCACTTTTATATCCATTTTACCCTTTTCATACTTATTGTGGTATTTAAGAATTTGACTTTATTCTGTCAGTCTGACTTGTGATACATATAAATGATTTAATTCTGTACAACTTCCACATTTATTTTGGATGCATGAATTCTTTTAAAGATAATTGTGGGAGATTTCCAATTCTGAATTTAATGAGCACTAATTAAATCAGATAGAAACTTACTGAGAGTATTTTTTTTTCTTCCCTTATATTCATGAAGACAAACTGAGTGGCAGCAGTAATACAAACAAAAGACAAAAAATTGCTCAGGACTTTCTCAACTCTATTGACCAGACAGGAGAACTTTTGGCAATGTTTGAAGATGATGAAATTGATGAAGTGAAACAAGAAAGAATGGAGGTAATGTGCATTCTTCCTTTTTTCCAATAATAGAACAACTGTCTTGGTGCTTATGTTATTTGGTTCTCTTCCTTTATTATTTAAATGTTGCTTGAAATCCCCCAAATTTGTAGTTTATTTCTGATGGCAGAAATGTACAGACTAGTAAGCTCTGAAAAGAAGGAGACTTTACCTTCAAAGTTGACTTCAGGAAACAGCTTTGCCTTTCTCTATTTTTTTCTTTGATAGGTTTCCCTAGTCTGGATCTTATATTTGCTGCTTTTATTCCATTAAAGCTAATATACAATAACTTATTTTTCTTAAAAATTATCTTCTTATATTTGGGGCAGAAAGAATTCATACTGCATTTGGTTTGGCCTACAGAACGAAGAGCTCATTTTTAGACAGTTACTTAAAAACTATGGTTAAACTCACTAGAAAAGATAGTATCCAGGGCAATTGCATATTTTATATCACTCTGACACAAAGTTAGTAACATATACTTGGATTCCCTAGATGTATTTTAACAACCAATAAGAAAATGTGTCTTATTATTTACCTTAGCTATCTATACATAAAATTCTTTTTAAAAATACACTTGAAGAAAAAAAATAGTAATGATTTCATTTGTGTGGCTTCTAAACTTCAAGGCAATATTCTTGTACTTATTATATACTTTTACATGTAAGAAATCTCAGTGTCTCCCTTCTCTTTAAATTGGGCAAGCGAGGTAATTACAGAATTCCAAAAGATTTTGCTAATTGCCTACTTTATCTTAGTCTCCCCACATGTTAAAAATATAATTATTTCATGTTAAATTTTGGAAGAAATCCAGTAGATGTGATGCTTTATAAATTATAACAACCTTCTTTAAAGAATTAGTATGCTTAGATCATGAACTGTGATCTCAAGGCAATGTTCTTTTTGTTATCAATTACTTTAGAAATGTATGGTTATCTTGGTTTGGGGCAACTGCAAATGGTTTTAGTTCAACTTTGCCTTGGAACAAAAACATGCTAAGTTGTTCAAAGCAGATGATAAACGTGTATTTCTGATGTCATTATGGATATAAACAGGATATGATTTTTTAGTGGCATGGTTTTGTTTATGATGTATTGTACAGAGAGGAAATATTGTTTATGCTTTATTTTTAAAGTATTTTGATATAATAAAATGGGCATTAAGAGTCATTAAAAGGAAGGACATAAATAAAATTGAAGAAGTAGCTTTTCAAGTTTAACATGAAAACCTTGGCTAAGTCCGTTGCCCAGAAGGGCATTCCACAATGAAGAACAAGAGAAGAGAAGAAATGGAGCATTTTGTAACACTAAGCTCGTAATGGCAGGCTACTTGAAAAACAGTGAATCTGTAAGGTACTAGTTAAAAATCAATAAAATATTTGGAAATTTAGAGTAGAAAAAGCTTGAGGACTCACACAGCATGTATACCACTTCCCTGTAGTTTTATCATATATCACATATTGGATAATAAAACACCAATAATTGATAAAAAAAAATAGTTACAGTGTAATTCTTCTTCAATTATATAATGATCAAAAGATTAGCAGCTCAAGTTTTTATATTATAACTAAAATCATCTGTAACCCAGATAATAAAGAATAGTTTGATATTCTACTCATCCAAAGAATAGAGTTTAACTGAATAAAAAGTGATAGACTTGTAGACATAACTGTAGACAGTAGAAAATGGAACTGTTAAGGGCAGAGGCCTTGTCTGCTTCTAATTTGACAGGTTCTAGTTTGAAGAATAAACTACAACTGTGGCAGTACCAAATGAAACCATTTTGGACTCACAGACTGCAATCTCTTGCTTTTAAAGTACAGTAGAATAATCAGTCTTGGCATCATTCGGTGATTTGATTTTCCTCGAAGTATCATTTATGGTTGCAGAAACTGTTTACTACCTTCTCTTTTACAGTGTATAAAAATGGTATAGACCTACCAACAACGCCTAATTTGGGTTATTTCTTTGTTTTTTTACTATTTTATTTAAATTAAAAGAAAAGTTTTTATAGACATAGAAACTCACTTCTTTGCTGTGGTTTTCAGCTGATATGTGTGTGCATGGCTTTGCTTCACCCCTAATTTACTTAATTACAATTATGTACTATGTGACTTGAAATCTGAAAAATGTCTGAATTGGAATATGAAAAATGTCTGAATTTTTATATTTATTTTGCCTTGCTAGGACATCCTCATGATAATCAATTAATTCTTCCCATGTGTATTGTCCTTTAACACTTTGGTATATCTTTAGTAGAGATCCATGATCACAGTCTCTGAAGGTCCTCCCAGATTATTAAATAAAAATTAAATAATATCAGAGTTATTTTTAGTATCTTTGAAGGACTGGCTGATAGAAACAAGAGAATGGTAATCAAAATAATAAATAAAAATACAGCTCTGGTCTAATCATCCATCACCATACCTACTCCCCTCCCAAATGAAAGAAGTATCCTTTAGTGTTGATAATGTTTTGCCATTCTGTTTTTCAAATTCTAATCAACTGAATGTACTGTACGGACCAGAAGCCAAGAAAGGGGTCATGGAAGGCTACAGATAACTTTGGGTTTTTCTTAACAAGGAGGAAGTATGATCATTCACAGAACATCTCTGCCTAAGACCCAGCTACTTTGCTTGTGGAGGAACCAGAGAAGCTCAGGTTTTATCATTACCCAAGTAAATTGCCTAGTATGATAAGCTATTGCATTTGTAAATCATTGATAAAATTGATAAACTGATAAAAAGTAAAATTGTAAATTGATAAAAAGTGAATAAGAGTTTAAGAATTAGAGCAATCTTTCATCAGGTAGGGGGGTAGTCTAGAAGATCCTTTGTCTATTTATCGTAGGTCCAAGGCTTAAGACTTGAAATCTGGAGAGAAAGCAGAAAGCTGTACAGAAAATTTAAGGCAGGTTTTTGTTTTTGTTTTTGTACCAGGCATTGAACCCAGGGGTATTCTACCCCTGAGCATTTTATTTCATTTATTTATGAAACAGGGTCTCTTTAAGTTGCTGGGGTTGCCTTCAGATTTGCAGTCCTCCTGCCTCAGCATCCCAAGTAATTGGGATCACACTCATGTATCACCTTGCCAGACCTAAAAGTTTTTTTTTTAATAACCTAAAATAGAGTAACCTTCATGGCCATCTGAATTTGTTTAACCTGAATGAATTGGCTATAAGTTTTTAAAACAAATTTCTCACAAAGCCTGACTGATAGAAGTGAGGTATATAATCTGTGTCTCAAGTATTATAGGATTGTGATTCATGGGTAGTTTCAGTCCCAAGTTTATATAGTTATTGGAAGTAAGTGGATGGGAAAACTCATTGAAGAAGCCAGAGGGTTCTGTATTTTCTTCTATTTTTCAAGTGTGTTCTTCAGTTTCATCCCTGTTTCTACCTATCATGATTTTTATTAATTATAAAGAGAAGGAAAATAAAATGCATATAAAACCAAGAATCCAAAGATATCTTAGATAAGATGAACATATTAAAGACTAATAACAGTTAAGATAGACATTTGCAAATACCAGAGAAGTTTAAAAATTGATTTAAAAACTGAAACTTAGAAAAATATTAATAATTTAAATGTGTATGGTGGGGTTAAGAAATTAAGATACCGTTGTCATTGTAGCTTACTGACAGAGCACTTGCCCAGCATGTACAAGACCCTGGGTTCAATCCCTAGCACTGGAAAGAAGAGAAAAGAAAGAAAGGATAAAGATGAGGAAAATGTATATACAGTTTATATGTATGAAGTGTACAAATATGTAAATACATATATGCACTTATATCCATGTACATATAGTTTATAGTAATAGAAATATAATTTGACTAGATTCTTTTCCACCTTTTTATTGGTATCTTATACTGTACATAATGGTGGCATTTTTTTATTATATATTAGTACATGCATATGATATAAAGACTAGATTTTTTTAATGGTAAAAGAATAATCAGAGATATATCAGATTAACCCAAATGCTAATGTTAACAATATTAGTTTAGGGAATTTAAGGATAAGTGCTTTTAAATGAAGTAAGGACAGTGATTTTGTGTTAAATGATAACAATATTAGTTTAGGGAATTTAAGGATAAGCGCTTTTAAATGAAGTAAGGACAGTGATTTTGTGTTAAATGATAACAATATTAGTTTAGGGAATTTAAGGATAAGAGCTTTTAAATGAAGTAAAGACAGTGATTTTGTGTTACTAAGTGATGTTGCCTATACTGAGTATAATATAAATACAAAATGTTAATCTTAAATTCCAGAGCATTCAAGCATAACAACAACAACAACAAAAAAAAAAAAAATTGGAGGGTATTTCAGAAAGAGGTCACAGAAATGCATTTGTGGTAGAGCCTGGAATATACCATTCCCAATCTTTAACAGATTGACTTGGGGGAAATAAGATTTGAATAAATATCTATTAAATATATATATATATAAACGAGCAGCAGTTTTAAAATCTTATTTAGGTGGCTCCTAAGAGTCCCTGGGGGCTCTTTAGGGAAAATGAACAAGGCCCCCAACCCTACCCCCGTACCTTCTTCAGTCATGTAATGCTTCTGTATCTCATCAGTAGTGACAAAACTGTTTGACTGTTGTTTTAATTCCTAAACCATTCAGGTGAGGTGTCCATAAGGAGAGTAGAAAAGTATATGAAGAGATAAATCACAGGAGAAATAAAAATAATAAGTACAAAATATCTGCTCACTTCTACTCATTTTTTGCCTCTAAAATGATATATAGAGTAAGATAGGATGTTATCTTTTGGCAGAAATGTGGAGTGGTAAAATAGATAGTATTTCATCTGATACTACTGAAATACAAAAGATCATTAGGTTAAAATATGAACAATGATTTGCTATTGAATTTAAAGAACTAAAAGAAATGGACAAATTTCCAGACATATTTGACCTACCAAAATTGAACCATCAGGACATTACAAATAATGAGACTGAATGAGTACTAATAACTCTCCCAACAAAGAAAAGCCAAGAACTTTCACTGCTGAATCTTCCCAAACTTTTAAAGAACTATGCCAATTCAACTCAGACTATTCCAAAGAATTAAAATGAAGGGAAACAGTCCAAACTGGTTCTGTCAGGATTACGCTGTTATCAAAACCAAACAAGGACACACTGAAAAATAAAACTATAAAACACCATCCTTGAAGAACACAGATGCAAACATTTTCAAATATACAAAATACTGGAAAATCAAATTCAATAGAATATCAGCCAAATCAATCACCATGGTCAGGTTGGTTTCATCCGAAGGATTCAGGAATGGTTCAACGTGTAAAAATTCTATACAACTATATAACACGTAACATCAGCTGAATAAATAATAGAAATAATGTGATCATTTCAATAGATGCAGAAAAAACATTTAATAAAATTCAACATCCCTTCATCAAAAAAGCCCTGCAAAAATTGTAGAATTGGACCTCTACATAACAAAGACTATATATGACATAGCCAGTACCTCACTGAATGAGGAAAGCTGGAAGCATTTCCTATACAATCAAAAATAAGACTAAAGTGTCCATTCTCACTGCTTTTACTCAATTTAGTACTGAAAGTTTTAACCAAAGCATTTAGGTAAGAGAAAGTATAAATTGCATATAATTAGAAAGAATAAAGTAAAATTTCCTCTGTTTGCAGATGATATGTTCTATGTCTAGAACAACTAGAGTCCCCCAGAAGACATTTAGAATTGATAAAGAAAGTCATTAGTTTTAGGACCCAAAATCAAAATATAGAAATTATTAGCATATTTATACACCAATAACAAATTTGCTGAAAAAGAAATCATGAAAGTAGCCCCACACACAGTAGCTACAAAAGAATAACATAAAATATCTAGGAATAAATTTAACCAAGGAAGTGGAAGTCCATTATAATGAAAATTACATTACACTAATAGAGGAACTTGAAGGAGATACAAAATAATTGGGAAGATCTTCCATGTTCATGGATTGGAAAAATTAATATTGTTAATAAGTCCATTCTGCTCAAAACAGTCTACAGATTCAGTGTAATCCACATCGAAAAATCAATGACATTCTGCATAGATCTACAATAAAATAATCCTAAACTATATACAGGCACACAAAAGACCCCAAACATTGAAAGCTTTCTTGAGTTAAAAAGAACAAAGGCATCATAGTACCTGATTTTGAGAAATCCTATAAAGATATAGTAATCAAAAAACATGATACTGGAAGGAGATGGTGGAAGATGGTGGACTGCAGGGAAGTCATGCCTGAGCACTCACCTCATAGACCTGAGAGGAAAAAAACGCCAGGATAGCTACCTTCCTGTAAGGTGTGTGTGTTGGAAAAGATTCACTGAACATAGTATGGATCAAAGGGAGATCAGTGACTTGGAGACTTAGGTGTAGCAAGCTGAAAAGAGGAACTAATTCAGACCTAGCCAGTTGCCAGGGACCACCCTCACCCTTCAATCAGTATAGCCAGAGGAGAGACTCTGTGCCACTCAGTCTGATCCATTCAGCCACACAAGAGACCGATTTCACCTGGAAAAGCTGTATTGGGCTGAAATGAGATCCTCTTGGCATCTCTGCTGCAGAGGAGGGGGCAGACTCCCTTTCCCTCCATTGAGGAGGTCAGGCTGTAAGGATTTCAGACAAACAGGCAGAGAAACAGAGTTGAGAATCTAAGGCAGATTTCCCCAAAATCTTGTCAGGATATTACACTCTGCTGTGAATGGGCAAAGTGCAAACAGGAGTTTTGCCCTGTGCTTTTAAACTGGGACAACTCCATGGTATCTCTGCTTTAGAGAGCAGAACGTTGTCTCCTCTTCCGATCTTAAACTGTGCAGGCTGCAGCCATTTTGAGCATACTGGCAAGGTAGGTGGAACGTTGTTTCAGACTCCCCTGGACCACTCTATGATCCCAGGGCAAAGTTAGCCAAACTGGAGAGAGCCTGGAGCCAATGTAGTCTACAGAATAGCTCAACCAGAGATAATTGGATCAAGGAGTGAAAGAGTTGTCTGAGGATGAACTCTTCCACTCCCTCCCGCACCCAAGCCCCAAGCCACCAGACTCTGGGATAACATTCCAGGATAATTGGTTGGACTTTACTGGTAATCAGCAGGTTTTGTTTTTTTTTAATGTGTGTGTGTTTGTAGTAAGTGTTGCTGTGGACCTGTTTCTTCTTTCTACTTAGTTATTTCTTACCTTTCCCTTGAACATTTGCATTTATTGTAAATATTAGTACTCACCACACCACCTGAGGCCTAGGATATACAGCTCCCTAGTAGTTCACTTCTCTGTTACTCACAGCTTTCCTATTCTCTGGCAATAACCAAATCCTATTCTTCTAACTCTCAACATCCCCCTAACCTCCGCCGCCAATATCATTCCCCCAGTTTCTCCTTCTTTCCCTCAGTCTCTCTCTCTCTCTTTTTTTCCATTTGCCTGTTTTTTTATTTTTATTATTTATTCTTGGTAATCAGAATCTTCTTACAACATATCTGTAACATATCCTCTCTGGTCTGGCTTCATAATCAAAAGATGGTCTAACTTTCTACCTCAGTTCTTTATTCTCACGTGTCTGTAAACTTAACATCAATTTGCTGTCAATATCTCAACTGGAGATATTGCTAATCACATCTTTCCTCCAGTAGGTGATAACAGTGCATCAACTACAAAAGCAACACTTTAACCAGTTCAACACTGTGTATTGTATACTTCTACTGACAGTATTATTTATTCATCATTCTCAAGGACATTACTGGAAATACAATGTGAATGTCAAATCTGATAATGCTTGGTGGCCTATAATCCAGTTATAGTCTGCTGGTTAATAGTGTTGTAACCAAAGATAGTTAATCCTACCATTCCGGTCACAGGTGCTAATTAACTTGGTAACAGTTACAGATGGAACAAAGTAATTAAATTAATGCTGTTTATTGTACCCATTGGCAGCTCATATTGTCTCTTGCCTTATCTTGAGTGATATTGGAAGTCTCAAAGGCCAATAATTAACCACAGGCTGGGGAACCTGGTGTTAATCTCACTTACCATATTGCATCATCCAAAGTTACTGAAGAAGTAAAAAATCCAAACTCAACAACATCCCCCAAAGTAAAATCACAAAAAAGTACTCACAGGCCATACTTGTCCCAGAAATTTAGAAAAAGGGGAGTAATTCTCCTGCAAACCCACAATTCCCAAGCCAAGTAGTCCACGGACAGGATCCTGGATGAAAGCTTAGAAAAAAGTATCAACAATCTGATAATTAAAACAAATTAAAAGAAGACTTAAGGAAGGAAATAAGAGAACAATTTCAGGACCTGAGAGACCACTTAAAGAACTAGACATTCTGAAAAGACACATGGCAGAGCTCTTAGAATTGTAAAATATAGTGAACCAAATTAAAAGGTCAATGGAAGATTTTAACATCAGAGTAAACTCAGAAAACAGAACTTCAGGGCTGGAGCTGTGGTTCAGTGATTATGGCACTTGTCTGGCATGTGCAAATACACTGGTTCAAACCCCAGCACCACATACACAACGGAGTCTTGAAGCAACTAAAGCCACATGAAGCACTCAATAAAAATTGTTAAAAAAAAAAAAAAAAAGAAAATAGAACTTCAGTTCTTGAACAACAAACATCAGATAACAGAGGCTGAGTAATTGTGAATGCAACAAGGAAAAAAATGTAGCATGATCAGAACTTTGGGACAAGACCAGAAGAAATAACCTGAGAGAAATTGGGATAGGGGAGAACATAGAACAACAAACGCACAGCATAAAGAATCTTCACAATGAGATAGTGAAAGAAAATTTCCCCATATCAGAATCGATCCAGAAGTGCACATTCAAGAGGCCTATGCAACACCAAACAGACCTAACAAAATGAGAAATTCACCAAGACACATCATATACAAAATGGATAACAGAAATCAAGGAAAGAATTTTAAAAGCAGTTAAGAGAAAAACACCAAATCACCATTCAGAGGCCAACCATTAAGGATTACTGTGGATTTTTCAGCTGAGACAATAAAGACAAGGAGAGCATGGAACCGTATTTTTAAATATTGAAAGAAAATATCAGCCAGCCAAACATACTGTACCCTGCAAAACTCAGCTTTAAATTTGATGGGAAAATAAAATCTTCCATGATAAAAATAAACTGCAACATACATGAACACAAAACCAGCTCTATAGAAAATACTCAAGTACAAACTTCAAACAGAAAAACAAGTTGATAACTCCCAAAGCCCATAAGCAGAGGAAAATCAGTAAAAACATAACTCACTACAAGATATCCAAGATGATACAAAATACAGCAAAGGTCACAATGCCAGGAAACTAAAATCATGTCTCTATTCTAACACTGAACATGAATGGACTCAATACCTTAATCAAAAGACACAGATTAGCAGACTGGATCAAAAAGAAAAATCCAACAATGGACTACTTACAGGCAACATACCGCACACCCAAAAATAGACACAGATTGAAGGTAAAGGTTGGCCAAAAAAAAAACAAAAAAAAAAAACCTACCAGGCATATGGCCCAAGAAAGCAAGCTAGTGTTGCAATTCTTACATCTGACAAAGTTAAGTTTGACCAACAATTTGTCAATAGGGATAAGGAAGGTCACTACATTTTCGTAATAGGAACACTACATCAAGAAGATATAACAATAGTTAACATTTATACCCCCAATTACAACCCTTCTGAATATGGGGAAAAAGTACACAAGGACATTAAACCACTTATCAATTTCAACACAATAATACTGGGGGATCTTAATACACCACTGTCAACAATAGATCATTAAAACAAAAAATCAATGAAGATATCTCTAATCTACACAACTCTCTCTAATAAATGTGACTTGACAGACATTTACTGAATATTCCATCCCAAATTGACTGAGTTTACCTTCTTCTCAGCAGCACATGCATCCCTCTCCAAAATAGATCATATCCTAGTTCTCAAAGAAAATATTAGCAAATACAAAAGAGTTGATATAATTCCATGTGTGCTATCAGACCACAATAACAGAATGTACATAACTACATGGAAACTGAGTAATATGGCCCCCCCTTTTTTTAAGGAAGAGGGGACAGTGACAAAGAGAGAAACAATCTTTACTTAGTTTTTCATTTGACCCTCATTCCTGGGACACTTCGTTGTGTACATGGTGCTGGGGTTTGAACTCACACATGCCAGGCAAGCACCGTAACCACAGAGCCACCACTCTAGCCACTGAATAATACCCTTTTAAATGAAGACTGGATCAAAGATGAAGTGAGAACAGAAATCAAGAAATTCTTGGAAACTAATGAGAATGATGATGCAACATATTGAAATCTGTTGGATAGCATGAAAGCATTCTTAAGAGGTAAATTTATAGTATTGAGTGCCTCCTTCGAAAATCAGAAGAGAGACCAAATAAATAAACTTATGCTGCAACTCAAATTCCTACAGAAAGCAGAACAATCCAATCCCAAATCCAACAGAAGGCAGGGAATGACCAAGATCAGAGCTGAAATCAATGAAATTAAAAATAAATAAATAATACAAAGATTCAACAAAACAAAAAAATAAAATTGACAGACCCCCTAGCCAACCTCAACAAAAGGAAAAATGAAATGAAGGAAATCAGCAAAATCAAAGATGATAATAGAGACGTCATCACTGACTCAACCGAAATCCAGACAATTATCAGGACTTATGTTGAAAAACTATATTCTTCCAAGTTTGATCATTTGGAAGACATGGACAAATACTTAGCTACATACGACATTCCCATATTAACACAGGAGGACGTTGAAAACCTAAGAAAATTAATCTCAGATAATGAAAGTGAAATAACAATGAAAGGCCTTCCAAAAAAAAAAAAAAAAAAGCCCAGAACCTGATGGATTTTTCACCAGAGTTCTACTAGACCTTTACAGAAGAATTATACCTCTCCTTAGGAAGGTATTCCATGAAATTGAAAGGGATGAAATCCTCCCAAATGCTTTTTAATGAGGAAAATATATATCTAATGCCAAAATGCAATAAAGACACATCAAGGAAAGAAAACTACAGATCAATTTCCCTGATGAACATAGATGCAAAAATCCTGAGTGAAATTCTAACAAACCACATCCAAAAACACATTAAAAATATAATACAGCAAGTGAGCTTAATTCCCAGAATGCAGGGCTGGCTCATCATACACAAATCAATAAATGTGATTCACCACTTACACAGAATTAAACACAAAAACTGTATGATCATCTCAATTGGTGCAAAAAAGACATTTGATAAAATTCAAAACCCATTTGTTCTCAACATTCTGGGGAAGATAGGGATCAAAGGAGCATACTTTTAATTTTGTGAGAGCCATTTATGGTAAACCCATAGCCATCTCCAATTATAGCAATTCTCCATTATACCTAATGGAGAAAGACTGAAACCATTCCCACTAAATGTGGGTACAAAACAAGGCTATCCACTGTCACCACGTATTCAATACAGTCCTCAAAACTGTAGCCAGAGCTATCAGTCAAGAGAAGGAAATCAAAGGAATTCTAATGGGAAAAGAGGAAGTCAAGGTATCTCTGTTTGCTGTATACCTTGTGGACACAGAAGGCTTTATCAGAATACTTCTGTGGAACAAACTAGAAGATACCAAGACAAGCCCACAACTCTTTAACCATCTGATATTTGACAAAGGGGGCAAAAATACAGTGTGGAGGAAAGACAGCCTGTTTAATAAATGGTGCTAGATGAACTGGACAGCAATATGCAGATAACTGAAATTAGATTTATCTGTCACCCTGCACAAAAATCAAATCAAAGTGGATCAAAGTACTAGAAATTTAACTATGAAGTATATAATTGCTAGGAAAAAAATAGGATCAGCACTCTATTACATCAGGGTAGGCATCTCCTTTCTTAGCAACAATCCCATCAATGAGTGGGATCCCCTTAAACTGAAAACTTCTGCACAACTAAAGAATTAGTCAAGAGTGTCAAGAGAGAACCTACAGAATGGGAGAAAATCTTTGCTGGCTATGCCTTCAACAGTGGACTAGTATCCAGAATATACAAAAAACTCAAAAAACTGAGCACCAAAACCACAAATAATCCAGTCAACGAATGGACTAGGGAACTAAACAGAAACTTGTCAACAGAGGAAGTCCGAAAAGCCAATAAATATATGAGAAAATGTTCTACATCACTAGCAATCAGAGAAATTCTAATAAAACTTCTCTGAGATTCCACCTCACTCCAGTTAGAGTGGCAAAAATGAAGAATACAAACAATAACAGATACTGAAAGGCTTATGGGGAGAAAGGAACACTGTCACACTGCTGGTGGGACTGCAAACTTGTACAGTCACTGTTAAAAGCATTGTGGAGGCTCCTCAGTAACCTAGGGTTGGAACCACCGTACGAACCAATTATCCCACTCATGGGATATTGAGCTGGATTTGGCATACTACAGAGACAGATAGCTACACAATGTTTATAGCAGCTCAATTTACAATAGCTGAACTATGGAACCAACCCAGATGCTCCTCACTGGACAAGTGGATTCAAAAACTGTGATATACATATATAATGGAGTTCTACTCTGCTATTAGAGAAAATGATATCATGGCATTTGCAGCCAAATAGATGGAGATGGAAAAAATTATGCTGAGTGAAATATCCCAAACTCAGAGACTTAAAGAGCTGAATGTTTTCTCTCATATGTGGAAGCTAAAGTAAAATCTAAGATAGGTAGAAAGTTAGATAAGCTTTAAATAATAATCTCAACATAGGTGAAATTTCACATAAGCAGGGGAACTGTAGGTGGGGGGAGAAGGGAGGGCAGGGAATGATTAGGGGGGTTATCAATACAACTTGGAACTCTCAACTCCAATGAGAAGTCCAACTGTACAGAGGCAGGTAGAGAAGCTCAGAAATTTCAAAAATTAATGCACATGTTTATGCTTATTTTTATCTATAACATGGAGGTAATGGAGAGGAGACATGAAAGCAGGTAGTGGACAGCTGGGGGAAATCCTGGACAAGGATCAGCCTTAACTTATTTTGTCAAGTTCCATATATGCGGGCTGTTGCAATGACTCAGCAGTTATAGCGCTTGCCTGGCATGTGTGAGGACCTGACTTCAGACCTCAGTACCATGTACACAGATAACTGTTCATGTACAACATGAACCAGCTGAAAAACTAAATAAAGTTGTTCCTCTCTCTCTCTCTCTCTCTCACTCTCCCTTTCTCTTTGAGGGAGGGGGGATATATATATATCCATGTATACATGATTATGTAACAATAATTCTGTCCAATATGTAAGTCCATGTTGAACGAATAAAAAATAAAAACAAGACTTGTAGAGGTTATAAATGAATTTAGTAAAGTGGCTGTTTACAAGATCAACACTCATAAATCAATGGCTTTCCTATACTTCAGCAGCAATTCTGCCAAAGAAGAAATAAGGAAATCTGTCCCATTCACAGTAACCTCAAAAAGAATAAAATATTGGGCATTAATCTAACAAATATGTAAAAGACCTCTAACAATGAAAACTATCAAACATTAAAAAATAATTTGAAGAAGACCTGAGAAGATGGGAAAACATTCCTTGTTCTTGGTTAGGCAGAATCAATATAATAAAAGTGGCCATTCTGCTGAAAGCCCTGTGCAGATTCAGCACAATCCCCATCAATATCACAATGACTTTCTTCATGGATGTAGAAACAGCAATTCTCAAATTCATTTGGAATAATAAGAAATCCAGCATAGCCAAAACATTACTAAGCAAGAAAGATGAAACAGGAGGGGGTCACAATACCTGACCTGAAATCATACTGTAGGACTACAGTAACAAATACAGCATGATATTGATGTCAAAACAGACAAGAAGACCAATGGAATAGAATAAACTGAGACAAACTCACAAGTCTTTAACCATCTTATATTTTACAAAGGGGGCAAAAATGCAGTGTTGAGGAAAGACAGTCTGTTCAAACAAATAGTGGTAAATGAACTGGAAAGCCATATGCATACAAGTGAAATTAAATCCTTAACTCTCACCTTGCACAAAAATCCAAATGGATCAAAGAATTAGAAATTAAACCATAAACTATACAATTGCTAGAAAAAAATAGTATCAACATTCCACCCATCAGGGTAGGCACCTACTTCCTTAGCAAGACTCCCATAGCGAAGAATTAAAGCCAAGAATCAACAAGTGGGATGCCATTAAATTTAAAAGCTTCTGCACAGCTAAAGAATTAGTAGTTTCAAGAGAGAGCCTATGGAGTTGTAGAAAATCATTGCCTGTCCTGCTATGCCACTGACAGGGGTCTAATATCCAGAATATAGAAGGATCTCAAAAAACTGAACACCTAAAACACAATCCAATCAGTAAATGGTCTGTGGAACTAAGCAGAAACTTCTCAACAGAGGAAGTCCAAAAAGCCAATAAATATATGAGGAAATGTTCTACATCACTAGCAATCAGAGAAATGCTAATCAGAACTTCTCTAAGATTCCACCTCACTCCAGTCAGAGTGGCAAAAATGAAGAATACATACAATAATAGATGCTAGAGGAGTTGTGGGAAGAAAGGAACACTAACAAACTGTTGGTGGGAGTGCAAACTTACATAGTCTCTCTGGAAAGCATTATGGAGACTTCTCAAAAAACTAGGGATAGAATCACCTTATGATCCAGCTCTCCTACTCCTGGGTATTTCCCCAAAAGAGCTAGAACTGGTGTATTACAGAGACACAGCTACATCAATGTTTATAGCAGCTCAATTTATAATAGCTAAACTGTGAAACCAACCCAGATGGTGTGTGTGTGTGTGTGAGAGAGAGAGAGGGAGAGAGAGAAAGAGAGAGAGTTCTACTCCACTATTAGAAAGAAATTTTTATGGCATTTGCAGCCAAGTGGATGGAAATGGAAAAAGTCATGCTAAGTGAAATATCCCAAAAACAGACGTAAGAGCCATATGTTTTCTCTGATATGTGGAAGCTGGAATAAAATCTAAGATAGGATGAATGTTAGCTAAGTTTAATAAACCCACCAAAGGTGAAATTTCACATAAGGTGGGGAAACCATAACTATGGAGGTGCAGCAAAAATAGAGGGAGGGAAAAGTGTTATCAATACATCTGGGAACACTCAAGTCCCATTAGAAGCAAACTATACACAGGCAGGCTAAGAAACTCAGAAATTTCAAAAATTAATATACATGTATATGCTCATTTCTATCTATAGCATGCGGGTGTTACAGTGGAGACCTGAGATCAGGGAATGGCTGAAGGGGGAGGTCCTGGACTAGGATGGGCTGTAACTTACATTGTCAATATCCATGTATTCATCAGTTTGTAACAATTCCATTATGTAAGACTATGTGAAAGAAAAAAAAGTAAGCACGGAAGTACACATCCCAGAAATATATCTACTCATCTTTTTCTGATTCTTAGCAAAGCTGCCAAAAACGTACATTGGAGAAAGTATATAGTGGTTCTGGGAAAACTAAATATCTACTTCCAGAAGTTTAAAATTTGACTTCTCTCATCAATTCAAAATGTATTTAAATGTAAGATATGAAACTGAAACTACCAGAAGAAAATGTCGGGAAACACTTTAAGATAATAGGCAATGAGTTTCTAGGTAAGAACCCAAAAACAGAAAAGAAAACAAAAATAAACATAGAAAATCACATCATTCTCAAAAGGTTTTGCATAGCAAAGAAAATAATTAGACTGAAGTGACAGTCTGTAGAATGGGAAAATGTATTGTCCAGCTATTCATTTGACAGAGAATTATTATCCAGAATATATAAGGAATTCAAAATGTTTAAGAACCAGAAAGCAAGTAATCCACTTTAAAAATGGGTATATGAGAGGCTGGAGTGGTGGCTCAGCACTTCTGATGCTTGCCTGGCATGCATGAGTATGTGATTTCAAACCCTCACACCTTGTACACAACGAAGTCTTGGAGCAGCGAAAGCCACATGAAAAACTAAATAAAATTGGTTCTCTCTCTCTCTCTCTGTCTCTCTGTCTCTCACTCTCACTGTCCCTCTGTCAAAAAAAAAAAGGATATATGACACTTCTCAAAAAGAAGAAATACAGGGGGCTGGAGCAGTGGCTCGGTGGTTACAGCACTTGCCCGGCATGCACAGGTACACGGGTTCAAACGCCAGCAACCCATGTACACAACTAAGTGTCAGAGCAACGAAAGCCATGTGAAAAACTCAATGAAAATTGATTCTCTCTCTCTCTCTCTCACTATCCTTCTCTCTTAAAAAAAAATGAAGAAATACAGATGACCAACAAATACATGAAAAAAATAATATAATTTGCAATGAGAGAAATATAAACTGTATGTGTAGGGACCCTGTGATGATACACCCTTCCAGGACACATCCCCTGTGACCCACCTTCTCCACCCACAACAATCTGTCTACAGTTATCCCCCGAGTTAGTCCATTTAAACTAGAATGGATTGATGAGGCTATGGTTCTCATATTCTCATCATCCTCCCAATGAATTTTCCTGTATTAACACAGGAGCTTTTGGGGAATTCCTTATATCTAAACCCAACACCATGTTTATTAATTTGGCTTTTTTCAAAAAGCTAAAATAGAGAATCAGGCTTGGTGCACATCAACAGATGAATGGATAAAGAAAATGTGGTGTATATATACACAATGGAATATATTTCCATCAGTAAGAAGAATGAAATTCTGTCATTTGCAGCAAAATGGATGGAACTGGAAGACCTTGTGTTAAATGAAATATGCCAGGCACAAAAAGACGATTACTGTATGTTCTCTCTCTTATGTGAAAGTTGGGGGTGGGGGAGAGGAAGTCTTGATGTCGAATAGTGACTACTAGAATTTAAGAAGGGTATGTTTGTGGGTTCTATTAGGGGTGAGATGGGTAAAAAGTTTGTAAGTACAAACTATATGCTTGTATAGAAATTTCACGCTGAGTAGTATTAATATGTACAAGTAGTATTTATTGGTAAAATAATTATAAAACAAAAAAGGTGGTTTGTAGAAAGAAACCCAAATTATTTTAAAATATCAACTGAAGCTTTTCAAACTATTAATATATTTCAGCCTAGTAGTCCCACATTTGGTAATTTCTCCTTAAGCTGTAAGCAGAAATTTTGATCATCTGCACATTCATATTTTCAAGGCTTGTTCATCATATTATTTTTTATAAAATTGGAAATGGAATAGAGAATGCTATCCAGTGACAAGAGAATCCATATATATTCCCATACACATTGAAATTAATATTGGAAGGGAATGTACCAGCGTGGCAACAGCAGCCAGTGGAGAATGAAACTTATAAATGAATTAAGTTTTTTAATCTGTGCCGTTTTGATTTTACATATTTATGTTATGATTTCCTCAGTCAGTCTTTGGTTGATTTCCTTTTTTCTGTAGTTTTCATTTTATTCTTTTTATCTCATCAAAACCTTTTGGCTTATATGTAGTTCTGAAAGATATGCTTTATGAGGCAAATTTTGTGGCTTCATATGCTTGCAATTAAGATTAAATAGATAAAGGAGTTGAAATCATATGATGTTGAAGTATCAAGCAATTACACATAAATCATTTTCATTTTAATAGAAGTTAAAGGGTGTTTAAAGGGAAGGATGCATCATTAATATTTTTGTGGGAGACAGAAAAGGTGACTTTTGCAATGTGAAAATATTAGCAGTTGGAACTAAAAAAAAATGTTAGTTGACTCTTAACTCTTAGAAGCTATAAAATATGGTGTTAATTGTCTATAATTTAACAGTTGCTTCTGATGAGTTTCTTTTTAATCTTTATCTAGATCCAAAGCAGTATAGTAAGACGGGGAATAAAATGTTTCTTTGCAAAAAGAATAGGATATCTGTGGATTGGTATTTTGAAGATGAAAAAGCTTATTTTGTATTTTATTTGGGACAATTATATCAGGAAGATTTCAACTTTATGGGTATTTTTGTATATATAGTGTACAAAGTGGAGGTTTTCCCTCAATAATAAATAATCTAAATAAATATCAACAAATTAGATGCTGATTTTTAGTCCTTCAAAGGTTTTCACAGCTAGAGTTTGTTCGAGTTTAGATTTTTCAAATGATTTAGGAAGCACTGTTCCCAATTTGGGTAATATATAAATATCTCATTATAAAATTGAAGGATAAGAGATTATAACCCTACACATTGTCATTCAGCTTCTTTTTGAAGCTATGAAATTTATGTAAATTCTGATAATACAAAACACATAGTAATTGTCTTTTTGTGCCTGGCTTATTTAATTTAACATTTGTGTGTGATCCTTTTAATTGCAGTCAACAAAAATCCCAGTTATAATTGAAGTGAACAATTAGGGAACTTATTATTTCCGGTAAGTATTCTGGTTCAAGGAATATACGCCCAATAAATGGTTACCATTCCTAGTTTTACTACTATATTTGGTCTTTTATTTTGAATTTTCTTAGTAGATTTTTGGTTATGTAATTGAACCATATATTTTCTGTTTCACTTGATATTTGCTTTGAAATTTAGTTTATTCTGAGGCAAGACACATTATTATTTTTAAGAAATTTTCCTGGTTAACCCCAGGCAGGACCACTGAATTAGCCTCCGTATTTGCTGAAGATGATGTAAAATAAAATACAATTAAGGTGAATTTTGAGAAATGAAGCAATGTAATACATTTGTCATTGTTATTTTCTGGAAGAGATTCATTAAGAGAGTACTATGTCATGTCTGTTTATTTTAAGGGTAATTTTTGTTCAGATAATTTAAGAATACTTTATGAAATTAGTAGCAATACTTCTACAAACTCTTAGTAATTCTAGATACACAGTAGAAATAACGTAATGTAGTATGTTTCTCTGACCTAGAAACTACAGAAAATATCATATTAACTTTAGGAGAACTCAAAATTTTAGGTATAAGATGTAGCTCTGAAACTGATTTCTATTTGTGACTTTATATATGCTATCAAATAACATTTTATCAATACCTGTCCTCTTATTTTGTAATGACAAAGAACTGTGGGTTTTTGCCAAGAATGTTTGTCTTAACTTCTGTTTGAGAAGGCATTTTCAATTCCTGACATGGAAAATAACTTACAGATCATGTGAAAATAGAACATTCCTAATTCTTACCCAGGTCTTGGTCAATATCATTTATCTGACTGGTGGTTGTCAAGGATCCTTTTAGGCTTTTCTTTTATATATGAATTAAGTCAGAGTTCTGCTTTTTGGGGGATGTCCATGTATTAGTATGAAACTAGAGATAGTTATGGAATTTTTGTTTTATTTTTGTTTATTTTTTAATCATTCTTTTATCATCTCTCACATTGTTGCCTTCTGTAGAAAAGTTTTGCAGCAAAATTTGTCAGATGAGTACCATCTTTATGATCAAAAATTTAGTACAACTACTGCCATTTGTCTTTTACCTTTAGAAGTATTCAGAATTCTTTATTACTACTTTTTAGATGAAATTTTAAAGTTTGGTTTTTGTTTTTTTTTTTCTCCCTGACCCTCTCCTAAGTCTGCTGGGGAGCAAACCACATATTGGCAGTATTGAAACATTACTTATAGAAATCTTATTTTTCGTAATCTAAATCGGAACTTATGAGCTGCATTCTATAAGTATCCTTTGCTATAGGGAAGGAATATTTTAAATTAGGACTTGGTAGGGGCTGGAGTGGTGGCTCAGTGGTTACGGTGCTTGCGCGGCATGCCAAGTACACGAGTTCAAACCCCAGCAACCCATGTACACAACTAAGTGTTGGAGCAACAAAAGCCATGTGAAAAACTCAATACAAATTGATTCTCTCTCTCTCTCTCTTTCTGTCACTGTCCTTCTCTCTTAAAAAAAAAAATTAGGACTTTGTAGTAAAATGTAGGAACAATGATTGGTATTCACATCTACCTTCCCCACACCAAAGAGAAGTACAACTGTCTTTTCTTAGGGTAAAGATAGACATCTGCACTAAAGACTGTGAACATTTGTATCCCCCAGTGGTAATGCATGTGTGCAGGCCTTGCTGGGCTGTATGTTCTTGCACAAATAGATATTTGATGAACACGTACTGAATATACTGTTCATTTAAGTTTTTTATGGAACCAATCAATATTTTGTCTCAAGTAATGTCAATTTGTTCTTTTTATAATGAAATCCTCTCTTTAAGGTACATTTCAAGGATTTTCTTAGAAGTCCATCTGCCAACTTGTTTATAAAGTACCTTGGCAGGGAAGTGTTTTAAAATAATTTAAGAACACCACAGGATTTACCACTAATTTACATTTAATGTTTGTAGTTCTCAAGCTGTGGTTGTTGTAATAACCAAACTATATTTGTCTTGAATGTTTTCTGGATTATATTTCTCTATTCTTTCTCCACCCACATTGCCCAAATAAGATAGGCAGATTGTTGTTTTATTGTCTGACTTATTTTTATTGGTTTAATCACAACAAGTTAGTGTTCCTAACTTTGAAATAAGTGTATTTTGTGGCAAGAGTTTTGCTTTTTTAATGCTGTTTAATTGGTGAAATTAACAGATCATTGCTTGTTTGGTATAGATAATTTCTCTGTTCCTTTCATCTAGGATAAGGAGCTGCTATTGGTTGTTAATGTTGCCATTACCTTCTGGTGAATTGTACAAATCAGACTATTCATTGTAATTCGATGTATTTCTAGTCATTTTATTCTTCACTTAAAATTAGAAATTTTAAATTAAGCCATAAATATTTAGTGATTAAATCAATCCATTGTGTTAATATGTTTGTTCGAAACTTTTCATAGCATCAGTCCAAAAGAGCGGTTGGACCTTGCCAGGATACTGCTTTTCGCAACTATTTTTTTTCTATAGATCTCATCTCCTGCTCTCCCAACAGTCCCACTTTTTGTGTACTTACACTGTACCTGTACACACAAACTCACAAACACTACAGAGATAACTCCCTTGTACTTGCATTTCCCTAAATAGACATTTGCTTGAACTTTCTCCATCTTGCAACATCTCAGTTCAGATATTTTAATATGTGATAAATTATGATATAACTAATTGTATTTGTCTAGTTTTGCTTCCCCAATGAACTCCCTGAGGGCATGTACTTATTTACTTTTATATCTTCAATACTTACCATAGTACCTCAGACATTATAAATTTTCAGGAAATGGATGTCCACATATAATAATAAAATGAGTGTAATTTTATAGCTGGAAGTATGACGATTACTCTGTTTATCTACTTTTAAGCAACCTCTCCTACAGTACAACAGAAGAAACACTTCAGGAAGTATTTGAGAAGGAACTTTTATCAAAGTACCCCAGAACCAAAATGGCAAATCTAAAGGTTATGCATTTATAGAGTTTGCTTCATTTGAAGATGCAAAAGAAACTAAATTCTTGTAATAAAAGGGAAATTGAGGACAGAGCAATCAGGCTAGAGTTGCAAGGACCCTGGGGATTGCCTAACGCAAGAAGCCAGTCATCAAAACCCTGTGGGGCTGGAGCCGTGGCTCGGGCGGTTATGGCGCTTGCTCAACATGCGCAAGTACACGAGTTCAAACCCCAGCACCCATGTACACACTTAAGTGTCAGCAGTGAAAGCCATGTGAAAAACTCAATAAAAAATTTATTCTCTCTCTCACTGTCCTCCTCTCTAAAAAAAAAAAAGAAACAAAACAAAAAAAAAACCTCTGTCAAAGGTCTGTCTGAGGATACCACTGAAGAGACCTTAAAGAAATGATTTGATGGCTCTGTTCATGCAAGGATAGTCACTGATCAGGAAACTGGGTCCTCCAAAGGGTTTGATTTTGTAGACTTCAACAGTGGGGAAAATGCCATAGCTGCCAAAGAGGCCATGGAAGATGGTGAAATTGATGGAAACAAAGTACCCTTGGACTGAGCCAAACCTAAAGGGGGAGGTGGCTTTGGAGGTTGCGATGGAGGCCAGAGGGGGTTTAGGAGGTCTTGGTGGGAGTCCAGGAGGCAAAGGTGAATTCAGTAGCAGAGACTGGGGAGGCTTTGGAGGGCAAGGAGGCAGTGGGGAGGAGGAAACCACAAGCTACAAAAAAAGAAGACAAAGTTTGAATAGTTTCTTCTGTCCCTGTCTTTTCTGCTTCCATTTGAAAGAAAGGACTCTGGGGTTTTTATCTCTGTTACCTATTCGATGACAGAGCCTGCTGAGGACATTCCAAGACAGTATACAGTCCTATGGTCTACTTGGAAATCCCTATAGATGACATTTCAAAGGAGATACTCTGTTGGTTTTGACTGGATATTCATATAAACTTTTACAAAGAGATAAGTGATAGAGCTAACCCTTATCTGTAAGTTTTGAATTTTTATTGTTTCATCCATGTACAAAACTGGTTTTTTCCTACAAATAGGTTTTTTTGTTGTTGTTGTTGTTTGTTTTGTTTTGCATTAGGGGGTTGTAAAGGAAAGCAGAATGTTTTATGACTTTTTTGTTTCAGTGACTTTAGGACAAATTAAAAGTCCTAAACTCTGGTGCCAGGAAAAAAAAAAAAAAAAGAAAAAAACAATTTCCAGGTATGTACAAGCACTTACTACTTTTAACTCACATAAGATTACAAAAAGATGTTACTGTATAATTAATTTCAGTTTTATACCTTTTACACTAATAGTTATTTGGCAAATCTTCTGTGGGTGCTTTTCAGATGCTAAACACTTTTCATTGCTTGCATAACTTCATATTCAAGTTGTAGCAGTAATTTCCACAGTTCTAGCTACAGAGGTTTTCCTAACTACCCTGCTAAGTAAGTGAGTAATAATTACTAACATTTTGGGCATTTCATCTTACTAAATCTTACTTTCAAATGTATTTCCTTGAAGAAAGAACTTCTACTTCTTGTGGTAATTCTGTACCTTAAAGAATAAAAGACAGACATTATTAATGGATTTATTTGCAATCGCTTGCTTACAAAGATGCAGAAGTTAAAAGTACAAAAGTATCCACATTGAGGAAGACACTTTAGAAAAATTCATAAATACTGGGTGATTGTTTTATTATGAAAGGATATTGTACAAAAACTCAACCATTATTTTTTAAATAATTTCAATTATTGAAAATGTGTCTTTATTTACCAGCATGTGGCACATATACAAATATCTGCAAAGAATGCTGCGGTATACCTTATTCTTTCTATAAAAATTATCCAAGCATGGGGGAGACAAATAGAAGAGAAGGGAGAAAAAAGAAGCTGACAGATGAAGAATCAAAGCCCTTTTTCTTAGTATCTCGGTGAAAAGTTTCTGTTATCTTTCTGTCTAGAAAGGAAATCAGGAAACCAGTCCAATTACAATAGCATCAGAAAGACTAGAATACTTAGAAATGCGTTTATTCAGAGGTGAAAAAAATTGAAGACACATTTAAATTGAAAACTAGCCTGTGTTCATGGATTAGAGGAATTAATATTGTTAAAGTGTCCATGCAACCTAGAGCAATCTACAGATTTAAGTGCTGCCTCTAACAAAATCTTAGTGGTACCTTTTAAAGAAAGAGGAAAGCAAAGTTGTAGAATTCCTATGGAAATCACAAAAGGCCACATAGTCTAAAATAATAATCTTACAAAGGAAGAATAAAATGGAAAGCATCCTATTTCATGATTTCAAATTTTATTATAAAGCTATAGGAAGCAAAAAATTTTGTACTAGCTTGAAAACATACATAGACCAATGAAACAGAAGACTAAGAAATATATGTGGTAACTCATCTTCAACAAAGGCATCAAGAATACAGAATGGAGAAAGGATAATTTCTTCAATAAAAGATTTTAGGAAAAGTGGATGTCCACATGAAAAAAATAAAATAAAAATTAGATCCTTTTACACTGCACAAAAATCAACTCAAAATGAATTAAAGATAAACGTAAAACAAACTGTAAAACTGTTACAAGGAAACATAAGGGGAAAGCCTCCTTGATGTTAGCCTTGGGAATGATTTTTTTTGTATGTCACACCAAGAACTCAGGTAACTAAAGCAAATATAAACAAATGAAACTACGTCAATATAAGAAGCTTCTGCACAACAAAGACACCAATCAATGAAACTGAAAGGCACTCTAAGGACTGGGAAAAAATTTAGAAACCATATATCTGATAAAGGATTAACAGCTGAGATATACAGGGATCTCATACAACACAATAACAAAAAAAGGAAAATAAGCAAAAGCTACCAGGTATATGAAAAGATTTACAAATCTAATCATCATGGAAATGCAAATCATAACCCCCAGTGAGATCACCTCACACCTGTTAGAGTGGTTACAAGGCTTGCCACTTGCCTGGCATGTGCAAGGATGCAGGTTTGAACCCCAGCACCAAATACACAACAAAGTGTTGGAGCAACAAAAAGCATATGAAAAGCTAAGTAAAATTGATTCTCTCTTCCTCTCTGTCACTGTCCCTCTTTAAAAAAATAAAAATAAAAAAGAATGACATATCAACTTGATAACATGTTGGATATATATAAAATATTGTTTAGCCTTTAAAAAGGAAGAGATTCTTCCATTTGAGGAGGACTCTAAATGGTATTATGCTAAGAGAAGTAAGTTAGGCAAAGAAAAATACTGAATGATCTCATTGTACAGTCCAGCCAAAGAATGATTGGTTATCTTGGTGGCCTAGATTTTATTTCTTTGAGGTACAAGTCATCTCAAACTAATCAAATCTTTAAAATTCTTCCTCTAGTGCCTCATGGTATTAATATAAATCTTACCATCCACTTGTTTGGGACTTTGGTACTTTCACATGACATGGCTGTAGGACAGTTGAGTGTTATTCAAAACGTGATGGATTTTCTGAGGCAAGAAACATCTATAAGGAATTTACAAGTCATTTGAAATACATTTTAATAATATTGAATCTCATCTTCCCCTACCACACCACAAAAATTAATCAAAACACATTAAAAAGTCATACTTTGTTGAAGTTAGAAAATGTATTTTCTTTAAACTGTACCAGTAATTGTCTGTAATAAACAATCTTGTTTATTACAAGTTGATATAGCCATTTGGAAGTCCATATGGCAACATCTTTTAAACATGTCAAAAATAAACCTCCTGTCAACATGTTCTTTGATCTAGAAATAGCATTTGTAGGTACTATCCAAAGGAAATAATTTTATAAAGTATTTTTAAAAATCAAATATTTTTTTATTTTTAGCAAAGTTTTTGTTTAACAATGGAAATACTAAAGCTGTAAACTTTCCTCTAAATATAGCTTTTGATAAAAATCTATAGATTTTTGGGGCTGGAGCGGTGGCTCAGCGGTTTCGGCGCTTGCCTGGCAAGCACGAAGACCTGGGTTCAAACCCCAGCACCACGTACAACAACTAAGTGTTGGAGCGACTAAGGCCATGTGAAAAACTAAATAAAGTTGTTTCTCTCTTTCTCTGTCTCTCTCACTGTCCCTCTCTCTTAAAAAAAAAGAAAGAAAGAAAGAAAAATTATAGATTTTTAAAATAAGTGATGTTTTTGTTATTCAAATTGTATTTTGTGAATTGCCCATTGGCCTAAGTTACCTAGAATATTCTAAATATAGAAATACATATTTTCCAAGTACTGGGTATCTTATTTCTTCCTTTATTAAATATTTTAGTTTTTGTTCCATAGCAGACTGTTGGATTTATTATTTTTAGCTGAAGAATTTCTTTGAATTTTCTTGGTGACCTAATTTGTAGTGGTTTTTGGTAAATGTTCTGTGATCAAGATAGGGAATTTTTTACCTATTAAATCATCATTCCTAATAGGATTCATTGCCTTTTTTATCATTAGTCTCCAAACCTCCATTCAATGACAGATCCTCATCAGTTAAATTTTGAGAAATCACCCTTAATTCTTGCCCTCATAAAGCCACAATTGTAATTAAATCCAGTTCTTTGCTTATTACGTAGCTATTGTATGTCTGTTTCCTGGGAGTAGAACATGACTGGAGAAATATCAGGCTGACTAGTTTTACTTCAGATTTATAATTAAAAACCTCAGAGAGCAATCCCAGAACAGTCCCTGGTTCACTCATTCTTCATCTGTGCTTAATGATTATTTAAATATTTGAATATTTATTTAAATATTTCAAATCTGTAGTACTTCCCTGATTCTTGTATACCATTTCACTGAGGAAAGTGAAGCAATCAGAAATACAGTTCCTGAAGCTCCCAGTACAACACTGAGGTGCCACATTGATTAATGTTTAACAGCACAGGAAAATATTGTAATTTCTCCTTTCTTGAAACAAAAAGCTTCCAGCTGCATTTTTCTGCTCTTTTTTAGTATAAAATTTCTCAAAAGAGATTACATTGCTGTCCTCCAGTTCTCTTTGGAGCCCACTTACCTCACCCTTTTATCACCAGGAGTCTATAGAAATTGTTCATGTTAAAGTATTTAATAACCACCACTGTTATGAAATAAAATACGTTGATTATCTTCCATCTTTATCTTCCGATATTAGTTCTTAGTGACTCAGAACCAGACAAACATTACCACTTTCAGACTTTGTGTGAACTATTTTCTAGTTCTCTCATTTTCCTCAAATTTCTGCTCAGATAGCAGAGATTGTTAGAGAGTTTCCCCACAGAGCCCTTTAAAAGTGCTGTAGACTGAATTGTATCACTGCATCCCCCCTCCAAATAATTTACTGAAGCCCTCATTCCCAGTGTGATGGTATTTGGAGTTGGAGCCTTTGAGAAATAATGAAATTTATATGAAGTTACAAAGGTAGAACTATCATGATGAGATTAGTGAATGTCCTTTTAAGATCAGGAAGGACCTAGAACTTTCTCTCACATGTAAGGACAGTGAAAATGCAGTCTGGAAGCCAGGAAGAGAGCTTTTATCAGAGCTTGACTGTGCTGGCACAATGTGGTCACACATCTAGCCCCAGCAGACTGGGACAAACCCATAACCCAAACCTCTTGTCTCCTTATCTCACTATATTATTGTTTGTGACACTTACCTTCCTTGATCTTGTATATTTGCTTATTATACATATGTCTTAACCCACTAGAATGTAAACTCCAGAAATAAGAACTTTGTCTATTTTATTCATTATAAAATCTGTATTACCCAGAATAATATATATAACTATAGTAGGTGCTCAATAAATATATGAACAAATAATAATAATGAGCTCAATAAATATATGAACAAATAATAATAATGAAAGCATTTCCAGACACCAATGGATGGATCATATTTGTTTCATCATTGGAAAGCACTTATTTTCTTATGACTTTTACCTTGAAGGAATTTATAAATTGTTTCATTTTTTAAAATATCTATTAGTAGCATCCCCTGGTCTTCACTGAAAAGTTCAGCAAATTATAATACTTGTCTTTTAAACAGGAAAATTATTCATTTGTCTTTAAGTTCTTTATAATACCTCTACTTTGCTTGAAGATAACCTATAAACTTTTGGGTAGTATAAAAAATTTTGTGTTCACTTTATATTTCATTTCAAATATTGCAAAAACTGCTGTTGATAGTATTTTCATTTTTTATACCAAGTACAATGCAATAAATTGCAATGCTTTCACAATTAGTACTAGTAGCAGAGTATTATATATCACTTACTACTTCCTGGATGCTTTTCTAAACCCTTTGGGAGAAAAGAGTACATGACCTCTTGTATTCTTTTCTTCAGTCTACCCAGGAGATAGTTTCTATTGCTATAGCCTTCAGATGATGACCCTGAAGTACAGAGATTAACTAGCTTGCCTAGGTCACATTCATAATGTGAAAAGCTCGAGGAAGGAAATAGATGGCTGCATGTATTATGTGGAAAAGAAAAATAGTGGGTAAGTTTTATATTTTTTTCCATTATGGCCCTTATCTGGAAGAATTTCTTGAGTCTACTGTCTTATAGTCATTAGCATCCCTAATTTCAATGCTGAGAAAGACATTTTCCTTTATTCTTGCTTCTCTTTGACCACTTCAGTTAATTTTGTAATAGAATCATATTTTAAAAGATAACATTTATCATATTTGGTTTACAAATGTGAAACCTCATTATCACAAGTCCACAATTTTTTAAACCATACTTGATAAGGGATTACTGTGTCTTCTTTCAAAATTCATCAAAACATGAAGAGGCAAGGACATTCAGTTATTTACATGTTAGTAGGAATCAGATTGCTCACCTCTTAATCATTAGCTGAGAGGGACCTCAAAGGATTTTGGTCATGGTCACAAGGAAAAGAGACAAAGTGGTTTTGGACCTTAAAGAAATGTAAGGAGTGGGAAACTCTTTGTTTTTGTTTTTTTTTTTTAAGTGAAAGTAACAGAGAGAGAGTGAGAGAATCAGATTTATGTAGTTTTTCATGTGGCTTTTGTTGCTCCGAGACTTCATTGTGTACGTGGTGCTGGAGTTTGATCACAGGTACTCACACATGCCAGGCAAGCACCATAACCGCTGAGCCACCACTCCAACCCCAAGAGTAGGGAACTTTTAAATGACATGCTGTACTATATTATTTTGGGGAAAAGCAAATTCTAGACAGAGGTGCTAGGAAGTTGAAGAGCTTTCAGAAACAGTATGAGAGGATGTGAGAGGTCAACTTTGTTTTCAGAATTTTGCCTAATATTATTGGTCCTTATGGAAAGAGAACAAATTTTCTTAATCAGTTGTCACCCTTCTTATACCTGTATAAACTGAGTATAATCCAAATGCATGTAGATTGAAGAGGTTTTTGTAGATTATTTGGGGACCTACGTATCATTTAAGACAGTATGTCAGAATTTTAAATAGACTTTTAGGATACAATGTATTTATGACTTTAAGGATTCTGTATTTTAGTTCTAAAATAGTTTTTATGAAACTACCGATTTTCAGTAAGACATAACTGCTTGTCATCAGTAAAATCTTTTATCATACTTATTCTCTCTGGAAGAAGAAAATAACTGGTAATAAAAGGCAAATAATAGGCAAAACTTGTACCCTTTCCTGATTGCTTATGAGGTTATTTAGGAAGATCATGTTTCCTAATGTATAAAAAACTTGGCAGTGGTTTAAGCTTTTATATCATTTATGTTCAAGTTTCTGGCAGTACCCTGATGGTAAATGTCTTGATAGTACTTAGAAGATGTTTATTAATTAGTTGTACTACTAATAATACAAGTGCTGTGGTTACAAATGAGAAAAAAGTTAGTTTCTCAGGACACTGAAGCAAAGATGTAATGGAAGTTGTGTTTCAATAGGAATATAACTGTGATTGGTGCATAAACTGTACAAAGATCATGGATTTGTATAGAGGTCTGGAATTACAAAGAACTTGCATATATATTATTTGATATGTTGTTCAGGGAAAATAGTTAAATTTACATGTACACAAATTTCTTGTGTTATAAGGATGTATGTCTTTCTGTGTCGCACTGGACATGGAACCTTGATGTGCCTTACTACTGAGCTACATCTGCAGCCCTTTTTATTTGTTATTTTGAAACAAGATCTCACTAAGCTGCCCAGTCTGGCCTCTACCCTTCTTCCTTAGACTCCCAACTAGCTGGGTTTACAGATGAGCCTGGCATCTAAGGACTAAAGATGTAAATATAGCTGACCCTCAGAAACTATAACTCAGACACCAGGGAAAGAAAATTTCTGTATGCTATTTCTCATCTCTGCTTCTCTCTCCACATAGTCATAATTTTTCTCAACCTTTTGAACTGTTTTCACCTGGAGGACAACATACCACCAACAGTTCCCAAACTAATTTCATCTCCAGAAAGAAACAGGCCCAGATCTCTGCATTACCAATCTTAGATCTCAATACATAGCTCTGGTTGACTCAGTCTGTGTCAAGTGTCCAGGACTGGACCTGGCAATGTATTTAGAAGGCAGGGTCAAGTTATACTTCTCTAACATGAATAATTGTAAAGTAACCTTGCAGAGATATGGGCAGCAAGAGTAGACGGTACCTTAGTTACTACTATGCTAGACCACCCATCCAGTTATCCACTTGACATTTGTAAAACAGAGAGATATGTTCCTGAAACTATACATGTTTTATTTCAAACATGTTTTCCATAATCTAAATCTAATTTTTCTAACTTTCTCCCTTCCTCCCTTCTTCGTTTTTTTCTTTTTTTTAAGACTTCCAGTGTTGCATAGGCTGAAATTTATTTCTCTTTAAAAAGCTACAAGGGATATTGTATATCTTAGACTTAAAGGAAAATGACTTATGGATGAGTAAATATAAATTCCTCTTAAAGTTCACAGAATGACAATAAGACAGTAAAATATGCTTCCGGACTTTCTTTTAAAAAATATTTTCACCAAAAGTATAATACATTTCAATAAAAATGTTTCTGCAAATATGTGATTTTAAAGACTATAATGCCTTAGCATATATTTAAATACTATATTAGTTTCTCTGCATACTTGACCTGGATTTAATTGTTTGCCAAGTGTGTTGAATCCCAAATCCATTTTCATTTGCCAGGTTAAATGTTTATTTTGTTTCCCCACATAATATATTCTTCAAAGTGTCACAGCATACCAAATCCTATTTCTTTTTAATAGAGACTCGGTGGGGCTCTTTCTTTCTTCATTTAAAGGGGTAGGACGTGTTTCTTTCATGAAATACATAAATGTATGAACATATATGTTCTCTACTACCTATTGCCTGTTAGCTGTTAGATAATAGAAAGTTTAAAACGTATCAACTGAATTTAACATACACTTTTGAAGCCTTGCTATTATGTACCTATAATCAGAATATCAGAAACTTTTTTTTAGTTTTCAAATGCATCCTTTCTTTTTGTTTTTCTTTCATTTATATTGGTTCTTATTAGTTATACATGACAATAGAATATGCAGTAACATTGTATACTCATGGAGTATGACTTGTTCTTATTTAGTCCCCAGTATTGTCCCTCCCTTCCTCTCACCCCTTGTTCTTTTCCCTCTATTCTGCTGATCCTTCTGTTATTTATTAATATTTTTAATTAGTGTCTTGTTGATATATATGATGGTGAAATTCACAGTGGTATATTCATACACACACACACACACACACACACACATATACATATATATTCATATATGTACTTAGGAAAGTTGGGTTCAACTTTCTCTGTCCCATCCCTCCACCCTCCCTTTCATTCCCCTTTGACCAAAGATACTTCTTATACTTAGAGTTTCTATTTTTATATAACAAGTCGCTCTGAATAGACTAGTACAAGAAAAAAGTATGAAGCTATGGTGATTTACAAATAACTGACATTTTTTTGATTATGGGGTTTCTCTCTCTCTCTCTCTGTTTTTTGTTTGTTTTTGTTTTTGTTTTTGTTTTGGGTACTGGTGTTTGAACCCAGAGGCATTTAACCACTGAGCCACATCCCCAGAATTTTTATTTTTTGAGACAGGGTCTCATTAAGTTGCTTAGGGCTTCATTAAATTTCTGAGGTTGGTCTCAAATTTATAATCCTCCTATCTCAGCCTCCCGAGGCACTGGGATTATAGGTGTGCACCACTGCACAACATCCATTTGAAACTTTTTTCATAGTTATTTTCAAAGAACATTGATGTGCATCTGAATACTATAAATTCTTAGATCTACTCTTAAAACATCTATTTGCTAAAAGCTTTCCATATATGTTTTATTTTAAAAAGACAGACTTAGTATTTGGCCTCTCTGGGATTCACATGATGGTTTCTGCCTTCTGCAAAATTCATTAGTGTATTTTTTCAGGTTTCTTACGTTGGACCTAATTCACTAGTAAGGGCCCTCTTAAAGAGGAGCCCTTTGAAGGGCCGGTAGTAGTGATTTTCCTGTTTTCCATTTCCCTTATTAACATGTACTTGAATTCTTTTTCCTTTCTCCACCTTTTATAGGAAAGTGCAGATGAATGCCATAGTGTCTCTTCTGTTTCCATATACTTCAAATGAGGGGGGAAACATCCTTGTGAGAGGAGAGAAAGGAGACTAATACAGTTTATGCATTAGAGTACATAGCCGAGTCATTGCCACAGATAAAGTGATTCTCACACAGTCATTTTGTTTTGTTTTAGAGAAAGAGAGGGAGACAGAGAGAAATAATCCATTTATTTTTATTTATTTTTCACGCAGTTTTGAAATAGCTCTTTCCCAGAGTTAAGAACCTGATGGCTTGTTTTCAGTGAGATTTCTTCTACATGAAGAACTGTTGAAAATAGCTTGAATCTGTTTTCCAATGTGGACTTGAACCTCTGATCTCTTATAACTTAGGAATAATGATGATGAAATATTTCTGAAGATCTCAAGACTTTGTTGAGATATAGGATACACACAGAACCACAAATTGTCAGAATTAAAGAGAACAATTCAGTCACAGTGAGATGCCATAACCTAACTAGATTGATATGATGTTACCAACACATTGAACACAGGTCTTCTGATTCCCATGTCAGTGTTCTAATTACCACTAAATCTCATCTTTCCCTAAAGGTATAGTATGTTTTTAGTGTTTACTTAAAACTATTTCAAGCATTTAGATTGCCATTAAAACTTAGGGATTGGGTCTGGAGGGGTGGCTTGGTGGTTGTGGTATTTGCCTGGCATGGGCAAGTGCACAGGTTTGAGCCCCAGCACCATGTACACAACAGAGTGTTGGAGGAACAAGGTCACATGGAAAACTAAAATAAAGGTTGCTTCTCTCTTTCTCTCTGTCCCTCTTTCTTTAAAAAAGAAAGAAAGAAAACTTAGCGATCACTGTTTAGCATTCTTGAGATTGGGTTGGAATTACATTAACCCTATGATGTGCCCATTTGTTCTTTTGCAGATATGTCTTGAATGCCATCTTTTGTACTTTTTTTTTTTCATCTTTCTTCTCAAAACTGCATCTTGAGAAGTAGGCAGCTTTTTGCAATTTTAAGCTTTTCATTAAAAACCAAAGTGTTATTTTCCAGGAATTACGGCTTCTTCATTAAAATCCATCCCACATTTACGTATATCCAGCTTTGAAGACATTCTCTCTGACTTTTAATTTCTTTGTTCTTGGGATCACTTCATCCCTCATACTCCTTCATCTACTTTAATAATCTTTTCTCTCTGATGAAGCTTGAGATTGATGGCTTTTCATTAGCTATATTGAGGCTTCCAGTAAAGGGTTAGAAAAAGACAGGTCAAGAGCAAAGATCCATTCTTCCAACTAGCACTTAAATAAAAATGCATAAACGAGGGGTTGGGGATTTAGCTCAGTGGCAGAGCACTTGCCTAGCATGCACAAAGCCCCCAAGTCCGGTCCTCAGCCCTAAAAAAAAAAATGCATAAATGAAAAATGGCAAAATATTTAAGTTACACATTAAAGAGATCATTTGTAAAGCCCCTTGTTACCTTCCATGAGTTGTTATCCTACATGTGAGATATGAACAGATTAAATGTAACTAAACTTATTTCTTCTTAGACCAGTGCTTCTAAGTCATTTTGGAGTTAGGACACTTTTAGTGGGTATTTATTTGTCTTAACATTGCCCTCTGAAAGGACTTCATGAAGTTTAAAATTACATTTAAAAAAATGTTGGTGAATGATGTGATGTAAGACAGTACCTCATATTTAAATTCCTATGGCTGCTAAAAACCAGTTCTAGAACTCAGTGTGGCAGATCACACAAATGTAATGAATTTAAACCTCTATCATACCACCACAGCAGAGAGAGCTACTTGCCACCTAGCATCTATTCTCTTCTTCCTTTATAACAAAATTCTTATTTGTAGCTGGATATTTTGCCATCTAGAAAAACTACTGTATTTCTCTTCTTGCTTTGTAGCTAGATTTGGTCACATGACTGAGTTGTGGCCAGTGAAGTGTAAGCATAAAAATTCTATGGAACTTTCTTGCAGTTTTCTTTAAAGAAAACTAGTGTGCCCTTTTTCTTCCCTTTGTACATTTGGCTAATATATGCAGATGTGAGGGCTAGAAAGCCGATACAAATCATGAAAACAAGACCACAACCTGAAATGTCAATGCAGGTGCTGGAGGAGACTGAGGCCTCAGTGACTTTAATGTGTGGTTAAAGCCTAAATGGTTATCTCCAGAATTAATTTGTGTGAGAAAAAGTAAACTGTCTTTCCTAAGCATCTACAATTTTTGTTTAGTGTGTATATAGTAAAGTAATAATAAGAAGAAGATTCTCAACTAATAAAACCTGTGGATGAGCCCCCTAGGTTAATAAGAATATATTTACTTCTTAGAAAATAATTAGTGCTTTGAGGGGCACCTGGTCTAATATAAAAACTGTGCTAGTTAACAGTCTGGAAACGGAAAGGTTTTGGCAATCTGTTTGGCAGGTTCTTTCATACAATCTTATTCTAATTTGTGCCAGTGAATTAAATTCCTAAGTTTATAAATTATGAAACTTTTGTACCATATCATAAGAGCAGATAATTTTTAGCTGTCACATGAACTCATCATCTTTAAATGTGTGGAGGGAGCTGTAGAGATGGTTCATCCTATCCTTCTTACACAAGCTCTATGTGGATTCTCGCTCTCAGTTCCTGTCTTTTACATAGTACATTGATTTTTTTGTTATTACTTGTTTCCCATATAATTGACAAATTAAGTCCATTTTTTGTATTGAAAGAATATTCTGTCATGGGTTTTGATTTTTCAGAAAACCATCATAACCACAAGAGACATACTAATTTGAAAAAATTTGTTAAGACTTATTGACATCAAAAGGTTGAAGAAATCAATTAGTATTTCTTAGTATGTTTCCTGTCTCTTAAGTTCTGGATCAAAGTAAGGGAAAGGATTTGATTTTAGGTGTTGTTTTGTTAATCAAAATATCCATCCTGTTACTTGTGAAATTAAATACTATACTATAATAAATAAGTACCATCTGGGCTGTATTTTTTCTACCTTCTCTAAAGAGTACAATGCAAACGAAGGTATGCAAAGTAAAAGGGCACATTCATTTAACTATACTTACAGGATATCTGATATGGTACATTAGGCGTATGACTTCTAAGTTGCATATAAATCAAATCATCGTTTATCATACTGTAAATATGCCAGAAAGACACGAATGTAAAAGAATCCTAAGATTGCTTTTGTGCTATAAAGAATCTTAATTTATTGTTTTGGTTAGGACATGTTTTCATTGTGTGGATTTCTGTCACTCGTTTCAATATTGCCCATGGTTTTTTCTTTCGTTTTTTTTAATCCACCTCTAACATTTGAACCATATCGTAATGAACTTTGTTACTCCAGTAATCACTAGGATTATAAGTCTGTGCTGACTTATCTCCTACACCGCTTCTCCCTTCTTTTTTTCCTTCTTATTCCCAGATAGATGAAACCATGCTTGTATCACAACGTTATCCTGCTTAAAGCCTGTAAACACACACACACACAATACATATTCTCAGAGTGTTGGGTCAACATATTTATTCCTTTGACATCATTTTCTAATCAAGTATATGGATCGTTATAAAAGACTATAATGTTTTTGTTATAGAATGACGTTTTTACCAAATTGTTTGTAGTGTGCTTGCATTCTTTCTCTAGGCTGCATGGTATTATTGACCTACGTATTTGAATCATAGCTCCATTCCTTATCCAAGGTATATTACTAACAAAATTTCTTATCTAGACCTGCATCTTTAACTGGTGGGAAGGATTTGTGATAACACAGATAATATACTTAGTTTAATCCAGCACATGGGTGCTTAGGGTAGCTTTCATTGACAAAATCTTACTTATAAAGATATATGACAGAATTCCTATGGATATGCATGTAAATGGAAATTAATTTAGAAATAATCTTCCCTCATAATAACTAGGACCACAAACAAAGAATTTACAGCATTATAAGATTAGTTTATTGAATTATCTAACATTAACTGCTATCCCCCAGTAAAATGACTCCAAATATTGTCTGTTTTTAGTCGCCACCATATATGTCCATAGCATTTGCCCACATATATTTTATTAAATGATACATTCATTAGAGAAACATTTCTAGATCTTTGGAAAACTGTACAATGCTCAAATCTAAGGATTTTAAATTCTGTAACAAAAAGCTTCTTATCAGGGGTATTAAAGAGCATTTCAGATGGAACATTTCAGAGTGTTATAAATCTGATGAGCCTCTAAAATTATAAACTGTAGTAGCAATATCTGATGAACTCTGAGGAATTTTATTTATTCAGATAGAAAAATTTATAGCTGAGTAAGGAGTTTTCTTTTAGGAATCAGTGACCAACAGAAAGAACACTGGTTTTATAGCAGGAATATTAACTCTTTCTAGCAATGTCTTACTTGCAGAAAAACTATAAAAACGCCCTGGCTCTATTAAACATACTTTATCCTGAGTAGCTTACTGATGAATTAAGGTATGTTTGGGGTGGCAAGGCCAGGGAAAGAGCATGCATAATTTCTGCACTATTTTTGAAATATTTCTGTAAATCTAAAATTATTTCAAAATAAAAAAATTTTTTAAAAAGTCATTGAACTTCAGTTTCTTCACCTATAAATTGAAAATAATCATAGTAAATCTTCCTAGCAATCAATTATTCAGAGGATAGAAAAGTAAAGCAATAAATAAAATTGAAAAATGCTACCATTCTGTGCTATGATTCTTCCTTACATTCCCCCATTTACCATCTCTGTTCATCCTTTTCTCTTTCATTTGCTTCTTAAAAGCATTTGTGGTTACCTTATATAAGGTAAAATACTGCCTCAAATCACTCAGTCACTAAAACAGTTCTTTCTTCATTTGTCTTTGTAATCCATTCCAAACCCTCTTGGCATTTCTTCCTTAAACCTTCTTACCTAAGTACTGGTCCTAATGGCTACTGATATTTAATCAAATAACAGTTATAATACTTTTAATCATAAGGAAGGCCAATAAAATTTGGGCAGTGACATCTAAGAGGATGGGAATTTCATCATCAAATATCTTAATAGAAGCCATTTTGTTAAACAACCATAATTATAGATTTTGCCTGTATGATTCTAGAGAATTTTGCTATTCTACTTTCTTTGAAGCCCAAGAGGCAACCATTGTGCTCAGGCTACTTGGAATACCCAAGCTTACTCTAAATACAATCAAGGCTTCTTCAGATCAGTTTCTGCAGAACTCCTCCTTTCTAAGGTTTTACACTCACAATTATTTTGAAGTTGGTTTCTAACTTTTTAAAAAATGTTTTGAAATTAGCTAAGTAGATTTTTAACATAAGAATTGAAAATAGATATTAATTTTCTGAACATGTAAACAATCTGCTTTTTCTTATTAAGTATTTGGGAATTTCTGTTTATTGCATTTGAAACAAAAGCAGTTTTGACTATTTTGCTTATTGCTGTATTCTCGTGGTAGTCATATTTGGTGAAAATGATGATTTTCTCTGTTTTTCAATGACTAAGTCTTACCATGTCAGGAAATCACTGTCTCACTTTTGTGTGAACTTATGCTTCTTGCTGGATCAGCTTCTGTGGCAGGTCTGTTGATGAGCTCACTCATCTTTGACTCATGAAAACAACTCATCTAATTGTGAGAAAAGAAACTTTAGTTTTAAAACAATTAAGAGCATTCTTTTTAAAGGAACAATTAACTTGATTTGTTTCTAATCTTAAATATTGTCAAGTTGTAAAAGCCTAGTTTTCCTCTATAATATATCTCCTTGAGAATTTTTCCAGGACTAGTGATTTCCAGTTCTTTACTGGAGCATAATGTGTAATAGCCTTCATTATTCATCTTTTTTATAGTTTGTTCTTTTTGAAATTTTAAAAGTGTAATTCAGATTTACTGTCAAGCAAGTTTTTTGATATTCCCATTTTTTTCAGTTTATCTGCAGCAATATTTTCCTTTAGTTGAAAATTCCTACTGTAAAATTTAACCACCATCGTAAAATATCTTCTGTAGTACTGTAGGTACTGTATGAGATTTTCAAATACAAATTGAGAGAGTGAAACTATCAACAAATTATAGGTAGTAAATGCTGTGAACTGGTCATCTTAATACATCTTTGAGGAAATTATCTCTACTGCTCATTAACTTTTCTGGCAGCAGTAGTTTACTTTCAGAAAGGGTGTAGGATGAAGTAATGGGGGGTCCTAGAGTACAGACTTGCAAGAGTTAAAAGCAGTGGCCTGTGTTTTCTTCTGTGTTGTAGCAGCTCTCTTTCCTAAGTATTCTACAGATAAGCCTGCCATTTTCACAATAGGCCATGGTGTTAGATAGAACCAAGATGTTTGATAGAAGTGATACAACATGATTCACATTTTTAAAAGATCACTCTGACTGATTTGTTGTTTCTTTGGTATTGTGGTCATTCTGTGACTCTCACATGTGAAATGGCCTCAGTTTTGAAGCCAAAAACACAGTGTTCCAGTATTTGTTCCATGAAGGGCATACAGTGTAGATTAGTACAATAGAAGCAGGAAGATTGATTAGGAGACTGTTAAAATAATTCAGGGGAACAAGCTATGCTGCATACCTGTACAAAAATGTAAATGTTTAATCCCATTGTCAAATATTTTGAAGAATAACAAGGGATGATGTAGGAAGGGAGGAGAAGGGGAATTGTTGGAATTGAGATAAAGCAAGGTATATTCCAAGCAGTTATAAATGCCATTGTATATACTATAGCCATATATATATTAAAAAATGTTCTTCATGGGTATAAGAATTGTGTCACTGTATTTGGGATTTTTTTAGGAACAATATAAGACCAAGAAGAAAGGCAAGGGATCAGGGGACAGGAGGAGGGAGGTAGAGGGATGTGGGGGGCAGGGATATTGAACAAATTATTGCTGAATTGTGTGCATCTAGGAATATGTGCCAACTAATTCCAACATTATGTGAAACTGTAATGTACCAATAAAAAATATATATAAAAATAATAATAATAATTCAGGAGAGATGATGATGGTGGTTTAGACCAGAGAGGAGTAATTAAAATGGAAGATGATGAAAGTGGCTTATTTCTGATACTTTTTTATTGGTGTTGTTTTTACCAGGGATTTAACCCAACTGAGCTACATCCACAGCCCTTTTTATTTTTTGTTTTGAGACAGTCTCCCTGAGTTACTCAGGGCCTCACTACATTGCTAAGGTTGGCTTTCAACTTGTAATAATCCTGCCTCAGCTGCCTGAGCTTCTGGGATTACAGGCATGTACCACAGTGCCCAGCTCTATTTCTGACTTCGTTATGACAGTAGCATAATGATACTTGCCTAGAAGGAATTAACTGATGAATTAATCTGTGATAAACATTTCATTTCCACTGAAAATGTAGCTGTGTCACATAGTAGCAACAAAGGGAGATTATAAGCTGTCCTGTATAGTTTCACAGTCCATAAGGAAGGTAGTGAGGGCCATGTCGCATTTACAGGCTTCCTTTTTTCACAAGATTTTAATGTGAAGGCAACAGAATTTTAGACTGCCTAAACAAAGCCAGCTTTGTTGAGTGTGCTTGTGTGACTATAAGAATCTAATCTTGGCTAAGCCAACATGGAAGGATCTTGAGTTCTAACTCAAGATTAAGAAGAAAGTATCAGCTAGATGTTTGTGGAATAATACTTTGCATACTTATCTTCTAGACAGTGTTCTACGGCTTTACCAGAAATGACTAAAATATTTAACAGTTATCCTTGTACACTTGCCTTATACATTGCCAGCTCATCTGGATAGTAGGTAAACCTGCTAACATGTAGGTATGTTATTCAGAATACTTAAAGATCTTGCACATGTTAACCCAGTGTGCTAACTTTTATATACACAGTCAAATAAAAAAAAACACATAAAAGAGTTACGACATCCTCAATTGGGAAAACAAAAAAAAGCAGGATGGGAGGTGGTGTTAGTCTTCTATTACTTTAAACAACTAGTTTGAGTAGAAACTTACATAGATTTTCATGTTATTTTTGTTTTCTATAGCATGTTTATAACATCAGGGAAACAACAGTAATGTTTATTGCGCTAAATGTGGATTTAAACTGAACATGAAATTAGATTGTATGGTACTGGATTATTTTTGAAAATGATACTTATTTTAGCATACATTTTATCCAGGGCTGGAAATATAATTTTCCCCAACTTCTAACTTAATAAGTTCAGATTCAAAATTTACAAAGACATTAAACCATTTTAAAATATATTATTTTGATTTTAATAACTATTTTTAGTTCATGACCAATTTATGCCTATTCTTGATAGCACAAAATACATTAAAAAGGTAAAAATTTTATGTTAACCTTAACTAATATTTTTAGTTACATTGGGTATAGACCAAAAACATAGAATTCGTTTTTTGAAATA
>PVKS010010227.1:0-60938 GCA_004027875.1 Aplodontia rufa
TTAGTTATACTAAAAGAGAACAGCAGGGGCTGGAGTGATTGCTCAGCGGTTAGAAAGCTAGCCTGCTATGCTCAAGGACCCCGGTTCAAACCCCAGCATCACATATACAACTAAGTGTCAGAGAAATAAAGACTAAATGAAAAAATAAAGTTGATTCTCTTTCCTCTCTCACTCACCCTCTCCCTCTCTATGTCTCTTTAAAAAAATAAGAGAACAGCAAAGTAATAAATACTATGGCAGACTATCGGCCAGATAATTGAATATTTTATTCACAATCCCTTTCTTCCTGCCTCTTTTTTATGGAAAATAAAAAACAAAGTACTTGCTTTCTCATAAGGGTGACCATGACACAATTCTGGCCAATGAAACTCAAGAAACCTAGTGGAATTTTTTGTGAAAGTTCTGCTTTCTTGATTAGAGTTGTAAAAATCTAAGTTGTGTATCTTGAATGAAGACACGATGCCTGGAGCTGGGGCAGCTAACTTTTGTCAAGTAGGCAAAAGCCAAGAGAATTACAGAGAAGACAACCCTGATATCATTAAGCCATATACCCCCAGAATTCTTTCAATGTGTGCGTGTGCACACACACACGAAGCCTTATTTGTTTAAGCCACTGTAAATCTAGTTATCTATTACTTGCAAGGAGATATATTTTAAGTCCTTTTTTTTTAAGAGAGAGTGAGAGTAAGAAAAAGAGAATCAATTTTATTTAGTGTTCCATTTGGCCTTTTGTTTCTCTGACACTTAGCTGTGTACATGGTGCTGGGGTTCAAACCTGGGTCCCTGCACATGCCAGGCAAGCATTGTAACCACTGAGCCACCGCTCCAGCCTCAGTACCAGTCCTTTTTGTTCAAATAATACTAAGGTTTTCTCTGATTGGTATTTTGTGGCAATATTTTTTTTCAGTACTGGGGGTGAACCCAGGGGATGCTACATCCCTACTCCTTTTTCTTTTCTTTTTTCTCTCTCTTTCTCATTCTCTCTCTCTACTAGTAGGATGTGACCCCTGAACACATTTTTTTTTTTTTTATCTTGAGACAGGGTCTTGCTGAGTTGCTGAGGGCCTCACTAAATTGCTGAGGTTGGCTTTGTACTTGCCAGATTGTCTCAGCCTTCCATGCTGCTGGGATTACAGGTGTGCACCATTGCACCTGGCTCCTACTCCTTTTCCTATTTTTTTTTTTTTTAATTTTGAGACACCTTCTCACTAAATTGCCCAGGCTGGCCTTAAACTTGTGATACTCTTGCCTCAGCCTCCTGAGTCGTTGGGGTTATAGGTGTGTGCCACTGTGTCAGACTCTTGTTTTGTGGTGCTGGAGATTCAGTTCAGGGCCTTGTACATGCTGGAAGTGATCTACCACTGAGCTACATCTTAAGCTCTTTTGTGGTAATTATATTGACTGATTGATTGATCGATCCTTCTACCACTGAGCTACTACCCTATCCGTTTTTATTTCTTATTTTGAGAAAGGTCTCATTAAGTTACCCAGACTGGCCTTACACTTGCTATCCTCCTACTTCAGACTCCCAAGTTACAGGCTTGGCCACTGTGGCAATTTCAAAGTGGTAAGATTCTATCCATAATCTTGTGGGTCTATGGCTTTAACTCCTGGTGATTCAGAAGATGTCATGAAATGCAGGTGACTTTATCACACAATCTGTACAATACATAAAATTACAGCAATGTTACACATTTTTATTTTCAGAAGCTCTTAGACAAGGATAACAAGAGAATAGTGCAGCTCAATGGTATAGTACCCCATGGTTCAATCCTTAGTACTGATTTTTTTTTAAAGGAAGATATTGAAAAAGGAAAAAAAAAAAAAAGGATACTGCCAGGTGTGGTGGCACATGCCTGTAATTCCAGTACCACGGGAGGCTGAGGCAGGAGGATCACAAGTTCAAAACCAGCCTCAACAACTTAGCAAGACTGTGTCTCAAAATAAAAAATAAAAAGGGCTGGGGAAGTGGCTCAGTGGTTAAATGTCTCTAGATTCAATCTGCAGTACCAAAAATAAAAATTAAAAAATAAAGGATACTGGGTAGTGTACAGAATTTCATGGACAACCAGAGAGCCAAGCCTGGTTTCAAAGCATGCAAGAACAAGGCCTAAAATCTTGGTCTGTTGACTATCTGGTCTGTTGAAGAAAAAGCTGTCCCTACTCCTGGGCCCAGATCGTGAAGCTCCTGTGAATGATGATGGTTAACATGTTGGGTGTCACGACCATGCCAATGAATCTATATGGAGCAGCCACCACCCTCACCAGAATGAACTAAGTGATCTTTCCAGGGCCTGGACAGGGGTAGGATGAACAGGTAAGCAAAACATTCATCTTGGGTACAAGATTTAAGATAGAGGAGGAAAAAAACCTTCAGTAAGCAATAGTTCAATGCAATATTTCTTTTAGGAAAAATTAATGCAAAAAATCTATGATGAACAAAATATCAGTATTTAAAATAAAGGCAAGATCTGACGATACCAGAATGAGAGTGAGGCAAGCACAGGTCGGATCATCCTAGTTTCCAACTCACAGCCTGGGGTGGCTGGAGCAGCTAGTAGCACATAGGTTTTATGCCCTCTCCTTATCTGCCAAGGAGTCTAGGAGAGAAGATATATAGAATTTTCAGTTCTTTTTAAAAATTATATATATATATATGTATATATATATGTGTGTGTGTGTGTGTGTGTGTGTGTACATATATATGTTAGAGAGAGAGAGAGAGAGGGAGAGTGAGAGAGAGAATCAACCTGATTTATTTTTCCATCTGGCCTTTGTTTTTCCAACACCCAGCAGTGTATGTGGTGCTGGGATTTGAACCTAGGTCCTTGTGCATGCCATGCAAGTGCTCCAACCACTGAGCCAGCCCTGGAATTATCAGTTTTGCTGATGAGAAATGGGGTATTTTTCCATTGAGTTACACCCTAACTCCTTTGATAAAAAGAAAGGAGGTTCAGCTGCTTGGGTGGCAAAACCAACACAACAAACAAACAAACAAAAAAGAATGATGTCCAGCAACTCAGGAGGCTGAGCCAGGAAGATTACAAGTCCAACCTCTACAATTTAGCTAAGACCCTGTCTCAAAAGAGGGCATGTGGCTCAGTGGTAGAATACCTTTGGGCGCAATTCCCATTACTGAAAATGACAACAATGCCTACTATAATTATTGGAGTCTTGGTAAAATTTCATCTTTTGGGTTCATGGAAGGAGACTAACATATTCTGGCTATTTTGAGAAAAACTTTAATGTTTATTAGAATTGAGGTACAGATAAATTGATATAGGAAAATTGAGAACAGAGAGTAAAATTCCTCTTCTGAAACTGGAAAGTTTCAAGGAGAAGGTAAGGTTTGATCTGGGTTTTAGAAGAAGGAAAGCACTGGATCTGCAGTCAGGAAATATAGTTCCCTGCTTGGCCACTGGACTTACTAGCTGTGAGAATTCAAGCAGTTCACTTAGCTTCTCTGACGGTTAGTTTATCTGTAAAACCTCACCCTATATGACCTGCTTAAGAATCGTGATGATTAAATAAGTGGAAGCCATTCCTAAACTGTAAAGCACTGTTATTAAGTGGCTAAGGATGAATAAATTTTGTTTTTTTTTTAAATAAGATTTTTGAAAGATGGTTTTGGGGAAAGAGGGACCTCTGGATAGAAAATGAAAAGTAAAGTGATTTTTCTGAGGCTAGTCAAAGGAAACTGGGCTTTGAAGATGACAGCAGTCAGCTCAAGGCCTGCCATTTTCACACCATTAAGGAAGGAAGCCTGAGACCCCAACATCCATGAAGGGAAAAACGAAGTCCTAGGGTTTCCACCACAGTTATAGGAGAATGGAGCACAACGACAACACCAAATTTGAGTGAATGAACGATTGGGAGCACATACTTCTGTTCCTCCCTAGATTGCCCCATTAGGGTATGCAGAGACGAGTCCTAAGTAACACATCTTTGTTTCCAGCAGCCTGATGCTAGACGCTATGCTCAGTTCTCAAGGGTTGAGTGGGCACTTAAATGCCAGTGAACGCTGGACCTCTAAACCTCAAAAGGTGGTAGACAAGTAGATGGGTGGCACTGAAGAGCAGGTTCTTCTGTGCACAGTGGGACAGTCTCCCAGGCGTCACTGCCCAAACCTACTGAACTCACCACTTCCAGGTAAGTCATGTTAAGTAGTTGGGGGTCGAGAGTTCCAGCCGACCTATTGCTATAAAGACCGGAAATCAAGGAGGGTGGGGAAATCTTTATGGTGATTACAGTTCATAGAACTCCGTACACACACCCGCACACAAATGCATACCGAAGTGGCTAAATCCGAGTAGGGTTCTTCAGACAGTTAATTGTACTGTGCCAGTGTCTATTTCCTGGTTTTGTAAGAGGTTGAGAGAGCTGGGTGGGTGATGGGTACAGGGAACTTCTCTGTACTAATTTCGCAATTTCTTGTGCGTCTACAATTATTTCAAAACAAAAACTAAAAAAATCCAAAACAAAACAAGGGTAACTTCCTCAGTCGGCCAGCCCACCTCTGCCCACCTCGAGACCGCCCCACACCGCACGCCGGACCTCGCCTACGGTAGGAACCCGGTGAAGGGTGAGCGTGGGTGGGCGGAGCCGCGCACGCGCAGCTCGGCAAACCGGCCGGCCGCGACTCGCGCATGCGCAGTCTCCGGGCCCTGGTCGCCGCGGCTGCTCGTTTCAGAGCTCGGGGACCGGGTGCCTTGGCCCCTCTGCGCTGCCGTCTTTTCCGGCAGTTGGGGCGCTTCCTGTTGTCCCCATCCCGCAACCGCTCCTCAGCCCCTACCTCAGAGCCCCTCGCGCGTCCCCTCCCTCCTCTGGCCGGCTGGCGGCTGCCCCCGAAGCTCCTCGCGTTTGCACGTCGAGACCGCTGGCCAGGCGGGCGTCCGCGGCTGTCCGCCGCCAGCCCTGCCGCCCCGGGGCTCTGGTGAGTGTCAGGCTGCCGCCGTCTCCACTGCTGGCCGGGCTTTCCCCTTCACCTCGCCCTCTTCACTGCTCCGGGCGCTCCGCTTCCTGCTGGCGCCCCCTGTCCGCCCCGGCCTCTCAGCCTCCTGTTGGTCCTCGCCACATTTTCCCGGTCCCAGGCTCCCCACCCCGGCCTTTCTCTTCCTCCGTGTGCCGTTGGGGCGGGGAGCCGGACTCTCCTCTCCTTTGCCGGTCGCCAGCTTTGTGTGCTCGCCGCCACAGTCCGTTTCCTCTGGGACCTCGGGCTCCGCTCCTTTTCCTTCTGCGGGGGTCTGAGAACCCGGGAACCGTTGTCAGGTCGAGAAGCCGATCCCCCACTTCGGAGTGGTTTCGGTGCGTTGTAGGCTATTGGGCTAACGATAGTTTTAAAACCACAGACAAGGTAGGGAAGGCGCTTGAGACGAGAGTGGAAAAGGAACGGAGCCGAAGGGAAGGGAAAAGTCGATGAGAAGTCAGAGGAAATTCTGTGTCGGAAAGCGTGCGTAATGGCCAGTAGAGCAGCTTTCCCACCGCACCCGGGAGGGGGAAAGACACTGCTCACAAAGGAAGGTCGCCCAGAAGCAGACCTGAGGCTTGCGCTCCCTCTCAGCTCACCCAGGCTTCCCCTACCCAAACCACCGCCGCCGCAAGAACAGGTTCCCTCCGCACCCCAAACCTCAGAGAGCAGCTTCCTCCTAAGGAGTCCCACCTCTAGCTCTGCCTGCAAAACCAGCAGAAGTCCCAGCCCCTCCTCCCCCATTGCACATACCTACTCTCATCTTCTGGGGAATGGACATCAAAAAGTGAATGCTTCCCTTAGTTAACCTTTTTAAAGGTACTTGCTTAAGTGCACGACACTGTGTATGAGATGGGGGAAGAATGTTAAAACAGTTATGGGATATGGTGTTTGCTTTCCAATAGGTTACCGTTCATCAGAGTTTAGACGTGTGACTCTTAAGGAAGTCTTAGCCCCAAGGTTGAATTAGCCAAATGAGAGATAATGGATTGTTAGTCATAAAGAAGTAAAGTATTGGTGAGAGAAGGGGTATTTATAGAGGTAACAGTATCTTCATGAAGTCAGCCAGCCAAACTGTATAGATGGAGTGAAACAACGGTTTTCATATGACCACCTTTTGAGTTTGCAGCTGTTGCTCCTGACTTTTATGAGGATCACATCCTTTCAGAGAATTTTTAAAAACCTTTATGGATTTCTCACCTATTGGTTCCACCCTAATTTTGCAGAGTTGAGGGAAAAGGAATAAATAGGGCAAGGACTCCAGTGGGTTGTGGGTCAGGGCAGGAAGATCTGACTTATCGAAATATAAAAAGTATTTGGTTGACCCAGTAAACCTATTAATTGCTATTGGGCAATATTAATTGAATCATTTGATTACAAGTTATTAGAATTAGGCTAAATCTGTTATGAGTGGAAGAAGAGAAAGCAAAGCAAGTTTGAAGACAGGTCAAAGGGAAGAACAATGCAACCTTTAACTTTTTGGGGGAGGCAGGGGATGGGAGGATTGAATCTAGGTGGGCCCAACCACTGAGGCACATCCCCAGTCCTTTTTTCTTTTGAGACAGGGTCTTGCTAAGTTGCTTACGGCGTCACTAAGTTGCTGAGGCTGCTTTGAACTTGCAGTCCTCCTCCTTCATCCTCCTGAGTCACTGGGATTACAGGTATGCACCACCATGTCTGGTGCAACCTTTACCGTTACGTTAGAGACTGTGTATGTGAAAGTTGAAAACTACTCTGCTAAAAGAATTTGTTGGCCTAATATATGAGCATCTTTGAGTACATTTAATATCCTGTTAACACCCCCCCAACCGCTTTTATTTTTCTTTTCATGGTCCTGGGGTTTGAACCCAGGGGTGCTTTATGACTGAGCTACATCTCCAGCCATTTTTATTTTTTATTTTGAGACAGAGTCTTGCTAAATTGATAAGGCTGGCCTCTAACTTGGAATCTTGCCTCAGCCTCCAGAGTTGCTGGGATTACATGTGTGTGCCACCAATCTTGTTGTCTCCTCTTGATCTTTTTTAAAAAATTTAGAATATGCCAGTGACTTAAACAATTCAAAACTTTTTTTCCAGGCTGGAGTGGTGTGTAAGTGGTTAGAGTTCTTGCTTGGTGTGCCTGAGGACCCAGGATCAAACCCCAATACCATATGCACAATTAAGTGTCAGAAACAAAGACTGGATGAGGGGATAAATAAAATTGATTTTCTCATTCTCTCCCTCTCTCTAAAAGAAAAAAAAAAAACAAAAGCTAAACAAAGCTTTTCCCCCTAGTTTTTCATATACCCATTAGTGTAAATATACTCTGTTCTTTTAACTTTGTTGACAATGAAAAATCATTAACTTGCTCAGCTTACACTTATTAATTGCATTGTCTTGACTTAAATACTCTCAGGTTGTCTTGTACCCATTAGTGTAAATATATTCTTTGTTCTTTTAGCTTTGTTGACATTGAAAAATCATTAACTTGCTCAGCTTACACTTATTAATTGCATTATCTGTCTTAGACTTAACTACTCTCAGGTTGTCATATTTTTATGTTGAAGTAATTTCAATTGTTAAAATGTAACTACAGTAATATAAGGAAATTTTCAGACAAGGGAAAAATACTCAGCTCTCACTTGCTTTTGACTTTGTTTTTAGATCTGGGTTTAAATTTTCTTTACCAAACACGCTTTAGAGTGCATGTGGTTTTCATTGTGGGTGGAGGGGGTACAGTACAGCCTGACAAATAAGGAACCACACCCAAGCTTCATAAACCAGAGGTTTTAAAACATTCCTTTACTGATACTCAAAAAGCATTTAGTTTGCTCTGGTATTAGTAGAAACTTCACCATTAAAAAAAAAAACATGATATTTCACAGTAAGATAGATCTGAATATGATGCCTTAAAAAATTAGTGCTTTTTTTTTTTTTTTTAAAGACAGGGACAGAGAAAGAGAATCAATTTTATTTAGTTTTTCATGTGGCTTTCGTTGCTCTGACACTTCATTGTGTCTGTGGTGCTGGGATTGGAACTCGGGTTCTCACATATGCCAGGCAAGTGCTGGAACTGCGGAGCTACTGCTCCAGCCCCAAATTAGTGCATTTTAATTATACACAATAATGGGCTTCATTGTGGCATATTCTCACGTGTAAATAACTACCTTGATCATATCCAGCTCTCCATTTCCCTTCTTTACTTTCCTCTCTCCCTACAATGTCTTGAATTTGTGATTTCTGATTTTTTTTTTTTGGTACTGGGAATTGAACCCAGGGACACTTTACCACTGAACTACACTCCTAATCCTTTTTATTTTTTTGAGACGGGGGCTTGCTCTGTTGCTGAGGGTCTTGCAGAGTTGTTGAGACTGGTCTCAAACTTGCAATCCTGCTGCAACCTTCTGAGTTGCTGGGATTACGGGCCTGCACCACTATGCCTGGCTTACTGATCATTTTTGCACATCATGAATCAAAATGTTTGAATGATGGTACACACCTGTAATTCCAGTGACCCCAGAGACTGAGGCAGGAGGATCACAAGTTCAAGTTCAGCCTCAGCAACTTAGCAAGACACTGTTTGAAAATAAAAAGTAAAAACGGCTAGGGATATAATTCATTCAGTGGTAAAGCTCTCCTGGGTTCAATCCAAGAACAACAACAACAAAAAAAGACAATGTTTAATACTGAAGTAGAGGCTTGAATATGAATCTCTGTTCTGAAAGGATGATTCTCCTGCTGTTTCCCCCTCTCTCTACTGGGGACTGAACCAGGAATGTTCTACCACTGAGCTATATCCTTAGCCTACCCCTTCTTCTTTTGTCAAGGCTGTCCTTGAACTTGTGATCATCTTGCCTCAATCTTCCAAGTTGCTTGACAGCTTGACAGGCATGTGTCACTGTGCCTGGTGGGATTTTTTTTTAAATATTTTTTTTACCCGAGTATCTTGCTTAAAAACTGCTAATGTTAAGCCTTTTTTCCTTAGCAAGTGTTTTCACATTCCTTACAAACCTTAATTTAATCCATGAAACAATTTAAAAAGCTGCTAAGTATTAAGGGGTAAAACCTTGAGTCCTTCTCAGTGGCTTACGCTTACAATCCCAGCTACTGGGAGGCTGAGGCAGAAGGATGCAAGTTCAATGCCAGCCTTGGCAGCTTAGAGAAACCCTGAGTCAAAATAAGATTTAAGGAAAAAGAAAAAGGCTGAGAATATAGTGTGGAGGCAGAATTCTCCTGGGTTCAATCCCTCATACCACAAAAAATAATAGATTTTAATTGCATAGTATTTCATTTTAGACTTTTTCATACTTTCAGTCAGTTCTGTTGTATATTCACATTATTTCTGTTTTGTCATTATAATGCTGCATTGAACCCCCTTGTTTACGAATCTTTATGGGTCTATCTTGATTTCTTCAAGATTTTCAATTTCTACAAAAAAATAAATTTGTGACTAAAATGCTGATCTACAGGTATATTTGTGCTCTGATATAACCTTAAGGTATTTGATAAATGTTTGCTGATTATTTGAATTTACAAGTTAAAAACCTATGAAAGGCTGCAAACTGGTGCACTGTGGAAAGCAGTGTGGAGAATCCTCAAAAAATTAAGCCTGGAACCACCTTACGACCCAGCTATCCCACTCCTGGGTATTTTCCCAAAAGAGTTAGAATCAGCGTATTTTAGTGATGTGGCTTCCTCAATGTTTATAGCAGCTCAATTTACTATAGCTAGACTATGGAACCAACCCAGATGCCCCTCACTCAACGAGTGGATACAAAAACTATGGTACATATATACAATGGAATACTACTTGGCCATTAGAGAAGATGATATTATGGCTTTTGATATCAAATGGATGGAGATGGAAAGAATTATGCTCAGTGAAGTATCCCAATCTCAGAGACTCAAGGGCCGAATGGTTTCTCTCACCTGTGGATGCTAGAATACATGGGGAAGCAGTAGGTTAGACGGCGAACCTAACAATAACTTCAAATTGTATGATTCTCAGAGTAATAGGGGGATGGCTCCCTAGGATACTTGGAGACGTAGGGAGGAGGATGGGGAGGGGGAGGGTGAGGGTGAGGGTGTATGAAGAACTCCTAGGAGACTGGAGAGTGGGAAGATGGGGGAACCATCTCAGAAGCCGATGCCATTCCTCCACGAGATACCCATTTAACGCAAGAGTTCTTCTGGGGGAAACTGCAAGAGGTGAAACCCAAGCTGGGCATCCATGTTTTGGCATTACCCCTGGATAACAAAGTATATATACATTGGTTACTGATGGTTTGATAATGTTTCCCCCTCAATTGTATCTCTATATACATCTAATAAAAAAAACACAAAAACCTATGAAAGGTGGCTGGAGTGGTGGCTCAGCTTGCCTGGCATATGTGAGTTCAAACCCAGGCATCACATGCACAATGAAGTCTCAGAGCAACGAAAGTCACATGAAAAACTAAATAAAATTAATTCTCTCTTTCTCACTGTCCCTCTCTCTTTAAAAAAATAAATAAATTAAAAATCTATAAAAGAAACAATGTTACATAGAGTATTGCAAGTGTACTGTTTTTTTCTTTTGTGGTACTAGGGATTGAACTCAGGCCCTCCACCACTGAGCCATACCCCTAGCCCTCCTTTTTATTTTATTTTGTAACAAAGTTGCACTATGTTGCTCAGGTTGGCCTCAACCTTGCCATCCTCCTGTCTTAGCCTCCTAAGAGAGTCACTGAGATTACAGGAGTGCGCCACACACCCTTGTTTACTATGTGTTCTTTATGTATGTGGTATTGTTATCTTTTCTTCCTTTCTGAAAACATTACCCTGTGTTATAAAGATGTATTGATGTTGCAGGGTATGGTGGCACACACCTATAATCCCAGCAGCTGGGGAGGCTGAGGTAAAGGATTGAAAGTTCAAAGCCAACCTCAGCAATTTAGTGAGGCCCTAAGGAACTTAGACTGTCTCAAAATAAACAAATATGTCTCAGTGGTTTAGTGTCCCTAGGTTCAATCTCTGGTACAAAGTGAGGACCCGACTTTGAACTCCATCACCACATACACAATGAAGTATCAGAGCAATGAAAGCCATATGAAAAACTAAATAAAATTGATTCTCTTGCTCTGTCCTTCTCTTAAAAAAAAAAAGATATTTGTGTAGCTTGTAGGTATAGGTAGATTGCTTCCGTTTGTCATATGGTGCATTCACTGCATTTTATTTACTTATTTCTTTAGTGAATTTCTTCCACCTTCCCTTAACACAAACAATGGCATGATGAACATCCTTTCTATGAAGCACATCCTGTGTATGTGCCCTTAAGAGCTTACGTGACAATTTCTCGGTCTTTATAGTCAGGAGTGGAGTTTTTAGATCAAAAACCTTAATATATACATTTTTTTTTAAGAGAAAAGAGAGAATCAACTTTTTATTTTTTCATCTGGCCTTTATTTCTCCAACACTTGGTTGTGTACGTGGACCTGGGGTTTGAACCTGGGCCCTTGTGCATGCCAGGCAAGTGCTCCATTGAGCCACCATTCCATATGTATTTATTTTCATCAGATACTGTATTTGACTTCTGATATATGTTATCTGTTTGTCCTCTGGAAAACTCTGCCAGTTTACATTTTCACCAGTGAGGTAGGAGAGTGGATTCTGACACCAAGAGTAAAACCTCTTCTTTGTTTCTAGCAGCCATGGCAATGACAGGATCAACACCTTGCTCATCCATGAGTAATCACACCAAGGAAAGGGTGACAATGACCAAAGTGACACTGGAGAATTTTTATAGCAACCTTATCGCTCAACATGAAGAACGAGAAATGAGGTAAAGAATTCTGTTTGAAAAGCTTATGTCAGGGTGTGACATTCATGTCTGGTATCATAAAACATAATAATATTGTTGAAAGGAGACCAGATTAATGCAGCCATGTGATGGAATGACAGCATAAAGGATTTCCAAAATACTTGCCATTAACCCACTTATTTGTATTGGTCAATAACCCAAAATTCTGTGGAATTTAAGAAAAATAATTAGGTCAGATCGTTGGAGTTCATTGTTGTAGCAGTGTGATGTAATGGAAAGAGCATCCCCTTTGGAGTCAGACCTGGGTTTAGAGTCCTGTTTGTATCATATGTTAGCTGTATGAGGCTGCAGCTAGTTCTTTAGTCTTTCTATGTTAGTTCTCTCATCAGGAAATGTGAATAATACCACTTGTCTTGTAGAATTGCCAGGATTAGATGTAACATGTGAGTATCCACAATAGTAATCACCTAGTTAATGGTAATATTAGCAGCTATTGTTTATTAATCTGGTGTATATTATACATGTGGTAACTCATAGTTAAAAATATTTTCTGTAACATTTTATTGTGAAAGTATTCAGAAATACAGAAAGGTTGAAAGGACTGTACAATGAATATATGTATGTATATTAATCATCCAGAGTCTATAAAAAATTTATCCTTCCATCCTCTATCCATTCATTATACATATTAAGTTTTTGCCAACTTTATTTATTTATTTTTTTAAAGAGAGAGGGACAGTGAGAGAGACAGAGAAAGAGAGAAACAACTTTATTTAGTTTTTCACATGGCCTTAGTTGCTCCAACACTCAGTTGTGTACGTAGTGCTGGGGTTTGAACCCGGGTCCTTAAGCTTGCCAGGCAAGCGCCAAAACCGCTGAGCCACCGCTCCAGCCCCAACCAAACTTTAATGTATGTTGCAAACATCAGTGTATTTTATTTCTGAGTATTTCTGCTTGTATAACATTAACATATTTAAATAGTTTTAGCAGAACTTTATTTTAAAAAATGGGACTTGGGCTGGAGCAGTGCCTCAGTGGTTATGGCGCTTGCCTGGCATGCATAAGGACCTGGGTTCGAACCCCAGCACCGCATGCACAACAAAGGGAGCAACAGAATTCACATGAAAAACTAAATAAAAATTGCTTCCCTCGGGGCTGGAGCCGTGGCTCAGAGGTTTCGGCGCTTGCCTGGCAGGCACGAGGACCCGGGTTCAAACCCCAGCACCACATACACAACTGAGTGTTCGAGCAACAGAGGCCACGTGAAAAACTAAATAAAGTTGTTTCTCTCTTTAAAAAAAAAAAAATTGCTTCCCTCTTTCTCGCTCTTGCCCTCTGTCTTAAAAAAAAAAAGGGACTCAAGTTACATCTTTGTTTTTGAAAACTGAATGCAAAATTAATTGGGTTGCAGTATACAATGATGAACGCTAATAAAAAAAGTTCCCTGATTACAAACAGAAGACACTGTAATTTCATTCCTATGAAGAGGAAGTCTTCATATATCTTAGGCACTCAATATTTGTTCAGCTGGAGTTAAAATTTACATCATTCCATAAACATTTAAATAAATTATAGCTCATAATCTGTATAAAAAAAGGTTTGCAATTGCTCTTATATGTACTGAAAAGTGCTATCTTTATAATTGAGAACATTAAGACAAATCCACTCAACCTACCCACCTCCTTTAAAAAAAAAAAAAAAGAGAGAGGGAGAGAGAGAAAGAATTTTAGTTTCTCATCTGATTTTCATATTCCAAAACTTACTTGTGTATGTGGTGCTGGGGTTTGAACCAGGGTCCTCAATCATGCCAGGTGAGTGCGATACTGCTGAGCCACCCCCATCCCCTACCCACCTCTTTTTTCAAGAATATATTGAATATTTTTATTTTATTCATCAAAGAGTGTGCATGTCCAAGACAGACCAGTTCACCTCTTTAAGTATATATGAATATAAGTAAAGGTTGTTGGGTTGGGTTTTCATAAAACTTAACTTACTGAAGAAAGTCCCTGTTGTGTGTTAGTAACAATGGGTGACATCCGTGATCCATATTCTGTTTCATTTTTGGCAGTGCTGGGGATTGAATCCAAGGGTCTCATTCATATGAGCTAGCAAGCATCCTAAGCATTGAGCTATTCCACAAGCCTTTATCCACAATTTTATAAAGAATTCTGCTTAGATTTTAAATGTGTGCAAAAAATGTTATATGAGTAAATTAATAATAGTACTTTTGACAATTTAAATTGTTATTTATAGCTTTAAAATTATGTCCAGGGGCTGGAGTGATGGATCAGCAGTTGGGGCACTTGTCTGGCGTGCATGAGGATGCGGGTTCAAAACCACATGCACCACATGCACAACTGAGTGTCAGAGAAACAAAAGGCAGATTAAAAAAAAAAAAGAATGAAATTGATTCTTTCCCTCTCTCTCTCAAAAGAATTATATCCATAACTTTTAAGGAGACATTTGTTAATATTTTAAAACGATTATAATTGATGTCCTAAAAAGGCATTTTTTCACATTTCATCGTGTGGTAAATGGGCACATTTTTGAGAATTAAGATTTCCTCCATTCTCTGCACCTCCCCAAGTAAAGCACATTTAAATGAAATATTTCAATTAATCTGAACTTCAGACATTTAACTGAATCCTATTTTCAGAAATTCACCATTTTGAACCTACCTCATACGACTGGGCTTGTACATTTTAAGATCAGGCTGTAATACAAATCTTGTGCCTTATCTGGGTGTTTTTAAAAACTAATTTCTGTCACATATGCACCTTTTGCAGTGTTCCATATTAGTAGAGCACTAAGGTGTTTTTTCTTTTTTTTTTTTTTGAGAGAGAGGGACAGTGAGTGAGGGAGAATCAATTTTTATTTAGTTTTTCATGTGGCTTTTGTTGCTGCTACACTTCATTGTGTACGTGGTGCTAGGGTTCGAACCCCCATATTCGTGCATGCAGGCAAGTGTCATAACCACCGAGCCACCGTTCCAGCCCCACTAGGTTATATTTTAAACAGAGAACTTTTGCATGGGAGATGTGTCCAAAGTCTAGAGACAGAAGAAGGAATAAAACTGATTTGGGAATTTGTTTCCTATTCAAGTAAACTATGACAACTTTGAGCAGTTTCACAGAAATGCTATGGCAAGTTCCTCAGATTGGTTTAAAAACTGTTAAACCCCCCTCAGTGTAGTGTCTTATCACACAGTGTTGTGGAATGCTGCTTTATGTCATGTTAATGCCTGTGAGAAGACTATAAGCATTCAGTAGTAAAGTGCAGCTCTGTTCCTTCAGTTTGTGTTTTGCCTTTGACAGCAACCTCTATGTCAGCTTCTCTAGGAACAGCAACTCTTCTGTTCTCTGGTATGTGATCCTAGGTGCCCAATAGGTATTGATAATTGCCTAGTTTTTCGTTAAAAATGGTGACTTAGATATAATTTATAGTGTTATGTAATCAAAACTGAGGAAACAGGCATTTTCTTTGACAAAATATTCTGTATTGTTTCTTTTCTTCATGAAGACTATTTTGATGGATTAAAGTCACAAAAACTTAAAGGCAGTAATGGTATGTTTTCCTCCCACTTAAATAAATACTTTCATGCATTTTACTCTCTGAGAACCTGCATAGTCTATATTCTCTTAGCTATTCATACTCAGGTGTTGGGGATAGCTCAGTGATAAGAGTGCCTGCCTAGCATTCATCAGGCCCTGGGTTCAATTCCTGGCATGGCAAAAGAAAAGAAAAAAGACATTCCCACTCAAGGTTTCTTTTTTCTTTGTTTTTTTTTTAAAGCGAGCGAGAGAGAGAATCAATTTTTAGTTTTTCATGTGACTTTCGTTGTTCCGACACTTTGTTGTGTATGTGGTGCTGGGATTCAAACCCAGGTCCTTGCACATGCCAGGCAAGTGCTGTAACCGCTGAACCAGTCCTCCAGCCCCTCAAGGTTTCTTAATTATGTTTGTATTTGGGATGACCTAATACTGAATAAAAATATGTGATTAATATTAGTGACCCTGTGTCAGTTATTTAAGGCCCAAAGATGGGTAAATCCAGACCTTGTTTTATTTTTTGCAGTACTGGGGATTGAAACCAGGGCCTCATATGTGCTAGGCAAGTGTCTGACAACTGAGCTACATCCTCAATCCCAAATCCATACCTTCTAATGGTCTTCACTGACCAGATATCAGTCAGACCAGATGTCAGTCAAACCAGAGTATAGAGTTGAAATTCTGTAAATTTGTTGAGATTTTAAAAATTTGTTTGATTAGTTTTTAGGGTGTTAGACATTTTCTCAGTTTTCATTGGGGAGATATAATCACAGTTTATTTCTGTACTTTTTTTTTCCTGGTTTTTAAGTGTTTCATCAATAGAAACTAGAAATGTGCCTATTCACCTGTTTTTTGGAGTGGACTAGCCTTCTTTTATCCCTGTTACCTTTAAGCTGGCCTTTGCTAGGAGGAGAGCATAAATTAAGTTTAGGAAAGGGAGCTCATTGTGAACAGTAGTCATGAATGTGTCTATGCATTTTGACACAGTCCGATCTTTATATGAAAAATTTAGCCAGGTGCAGTGGCACGTGCCTGTAATCCCAGTGACTTGGGAGGATGAAGCAGCTTGGCACGTTTGAAGCCAACCTGGGCAATTTAGTGTGACCCTCTCTCAAAATAATAAACAGGGCTGGGAATGTATCTCAGTGATTTGAGTTCAACTCCCAGTTCTGGAAAATCAATAACTCAGTAATAAAATAAAATTAAAAATGAAAATCAGCTACATACGTTAAAAAAAAGTAGCTGTGTACATAGCGCTCTTCTTGTGGAAATCAGGAATTCAGATGTGATCCCTACCCTTCAAATAATCTAACCATCTCACATGGGAAATGAGTATACGTGCAGATCAGTGGAGCACATGGAAAGCATTACCAGGGTGAGGCTGGGTGCAGCTTCTCACTGTGAAGTGTCCTGGGCTCTCTTCCAAGGTTCTGGTTTGGAACATTGGAGATGAGTAGTAGAGTGGCTCCACCAAAGGCAAGAGTGTCAGCTAACCCTGCGCCATCAGTGAGCATGCATAAAGAGGGGTCACTTTTCTTTTTCATTATGAACAATTTTAAAACAAACAGGTAGAAAGAATAATACAGGCAGCATCTTCCCAACATATTCATCCTCAGGTTCAGTAATTATTAATACTGTGCTATAGTTGTGTCAGTTATCTTGGTTTTTCTTGCTAATTGTGTTTTTGTTTTGTTTTGTTTTGGTACCAGGGATATTCCCAGCCCTTGTTTAGTTTTTTATTTTGAGACAGGATCTTGCTAAATTGCTTAGAGCCACACTAAGTTGCTGAGACTGGTGTTGAACTTGCGATCCTCCTGCTTCAGCCTCCCCAGCTACTGGGATTACAGGCATGCGCCAACATGTTGGCTCTTGTGTTTTTGTTTTCTGATACTGGGGATCTAACCCAGGGTCACTTTATCACTAAAATACTTCCCCAGCACCCCCACCTTTTTAAAATAAATAAATAAACACACACACACACACACACACACTTTTTTTTTTTTTTTTAAGAGAAAGAGGGACGGAGAAAGAGAGAATCAATTTTAGTTTCTTGTGTGGGTTTCATTGCTCTGACACTTGTTGTGTACTTGCTGCTGAGGTTTGAACCCGTGTCCTCACACATGCCAGGCATGTGCCATAACTGCTGAGCCACCACTCTAGCCTTTCCCAGCCCTTTTTATATTTTTTAATTTGAGACAGAGACTCATTAAGTTGCTGAGGCTAGCCTTAAACTCACAATCTAACTGTCACAGCCTCCTGCGTCACTGGGATTAGAGGTGTGTGTACCACTGTGCCTGGCTTGTTAATTGTGTTTTTATTTTTTATTTATTTTTGGGGGGTGTACTGGGGATTGAAAGCAGGGATGCTTAATCACTGAGTCACACCTGCAGCTGTGTGTGTGTATGTGTGTGTGGATTTTTTTTTTAAGAGAGAAAAAGGGAATCAACTTTATTTCTTTTTTCTGACATTTAGTTGTGTATGTGATGCTGTATTTTGAACCTGGGTCCTCACACATGCCAGGCAAGCCCTCCAACCACTCCAGTCCCATTTTTTTATTTTTTGAGACTAGATCTTGCTAAGTTACTCAGTGTCTCCCTAAGTTGCTGAGGCTGACTTTGAACTTGTCATCTTCCTGCCTGAGCCCACAATTTGCTGGGACTACAGAAGTGAGCCATGCCCGGCTAATTGTGTTTTTTAAATTAATTAATTAAAAATTTTTTTGTACCAGAGATCGAACCCAGGGGCACTTAACCACTGAGATACATCCCCAGCCCTTAATTTTTTATTTTGAGACCTGGTCTGATAAGTTACTTAGGACCTCGATAGGTTACTGAGGCTGTCTTTGAACTTGGAATTCTCCTGTCTCAGCTTCCTGAACCTTTGGGATTACAGGCATGCACCAACCACAGTGCCCAGCTCAATGATTAAATTCTTATACTTCATTCCTAGGCAGTTCTTTTGAAACCAGTTCAGTTACACTTGCAGTAAAGCTGTGGAAAATCTCCAAGTTTGTATTTAGATTTTAAATATAGTCAGAAGGAACCAATTCTGTGACAATGGATAGTATACTAGATATATGGCTCAATCTGGTATGGTTGTTTAACAAAAATATAGTCAGGAGGAGAAATGATGGTGTTTCATATTCAAGGCACACAAAGAACTGACCATAATTGAGTTATTGTGTTTTGCGTCTTTCTTTTCCCTATTTTAAATATCTAACCACAGAAATAGAATTAATTTATACTCCTGAAATTATTAAAAGTATAGCCTTTCCCCTCTAATACATACACAGAGGTGCGTATCCCAAAGTATTCTGGGAACTGTGTGAAGAAGGTGGGGAGACTGGGAGCTGTGTAGCTGTTCTTTTTTTTCCCATCAGGATCAGAATAGATCTTTTCATTTCTTGAGAGTTTGGTAAGAAATTCTTACTCATTGTTTGAACTTGTGATTTGTAATATGCATTTTAATAAAATATTTATTTTAACTGAGTACAATTATTGTTAATAAGTAGTCTTTGACCAAAATGAGACTCATTTTCTTTCTATATTCTTTTCTCCCAGACAAGAAATTATTAAGACTTTTCCTGTGACTCCTCTTGCCAATTTATCTTCTTTACTACCAGTTGATCCCTTCACTCCAATTCTAGTTTTCCAGCCCTAGTACCAGAACTTCAATGCGTATTTTAATTAGTTAGCTTTAGGTCTTTCTCAATTGCTTATTTGTCCTGCCTGCCAGTCCACCAGATCCTCATTACTGCTAGTTAGTATTCCAAAACAGTAATCTTCTCACATTATTCCTTTGCATACAACCTGTTAGCTCTCAGTTGTCTTCAGAGTAAGAGGCAACATTGAAGTAGCATTTGAAGTGCTCTGTGTGTGTCAGCTGCACTGAATTACATGTTCTTGCTTCATTTTTATTCATCCTGTCCTCATTGCTTCTTTATCTGGAATGCTGAGAAGTGATGAGAGATTCCAGCCCATGAACTTTTCTCTTTTGTTATGCTGAACAAGGTTCTGTAGAATTGGTTGTAAGGAAGTCTTATTTATTTTTAGCTTAATCAAATCAGTATGAAACTATAGATCAAAAATATTCTTGAGGGCTCGGAATGTAGTAATGAGGGCTCAGTGGTAAACTGCTTGTGTATCATGCATAAGGCCCTGGGTTCAATCCCCAGTACCACAAAGAAAAATTACTCAAATGAGGCTGGGGGCATAGGAGCCTAATTCAATCTCTTGCAAATGTAGTCCTCTAATCTTTTAGTACTCTGAGAATTTGGAATCTTAAGGATTTTTTTTTTTTTTAAAGAGAGAGGGACAGTGAGAGAGAGAGAGAAAGAATCAACTTTATTTAGTTTTTCATGTGGCTTTCATTGCTCTGACACTTTGTTGTGTACATGGTGTTGGGGTTTGAATCCTTGTACTCGAGCTTCAACTGCTGAGCCATTGCTCCAGCCCAGGCTTTTTGTTTTTTATTTTTTAGCTTTTGTACAAGTCTATTTGTAAAAAATAATATACAACTAAAGCTAATTTGATTTTTTTAAATCAAAGTTCATTTTGTGATAATGTATGTTTTATAAAATTATAGCAAAATTCTGACATTTGATAGTTTTTTTTTTTAAAGAGAGAAGTACAGTGTGAGAGAGAGAGAGAGAGACAATCAATTTTATTGAGTTTTTCACATGGCTTCCATTGCTCTGACACTTAGTTGTGTACGTGGGTACTAGGGTTGAACCCGTGTACTCGCACATGCCGGGTAAGCGCCATAACCGCTGGAGCCACTGCTCCAGCCCACATTTGATAGTTTAAACAAAGTATCATTCATGTAAAAATCACTATAGCATGTAAAATTTAATTAGAAAATTCCTAGTTCACAGAAGTACATCTATTTTGTTGACAGCTTGAGAATATCATAAATTTATATAAGATGCAGAACAAAATTCGCAGTTAGGCTTGACATTTAGTACTATACTGTATCAGAGCTGGAGTGGTAGAGTGGTGGCTCGGCGGTTACAGCACTTGCCTGGCATACGTGAGGACACAGATTTGAACCCCAGTACAACGTATACAACAAAGTGTAGGAGCAATGAAAGCCACATGAAAAACTAAATAAAAATATATTCTGTCTTTCTCTCTCACTGTTCCTCTCTCTCTCTTTAAAAAAATTTTTTTTGCACAAGATCCACTGATATTTGTGTTAATAAGGTGCACTTGAAATAATTGATTCAGAGTACCAATGAATTGATATTTTATTGTATAACCAATCTATTGGTTTTAGTTTGTGCAGTAATTAGTTATTTCACCAATACTTTAAATGACAGAGATCAAGTTGAAAACACCATTGTCATATATATATATTTTTTTTTTTTTCAAGAGGGAGAGAGATGGGGTTGGGGATTTAGATTTTTTTTTTTTAAGAGGAAGAGAGATGGGGTTGGGGATTTAGCTCAGTGGCAGAGTGCTTGCCTAGCATGCGCAAGGCCCCAAGCTCGGTCCTCAGCCCTGAAAAAAAAAAAAGAGGGAGAGAGAGACAGTGGTTGGAGCACTTGCCTGGCATGTGTGAGGACCCAGGTTTAAACCCCAGCATCATATACACAGCTGAGTTTTGGAGAAACAAAGGCCAGATGAAAAAATAAAAGTTGGTTTTCTCTTTCCTTTCTCTCTCTTCCTCTCCCTCTCTCCTTAAAAAAAAAAAAAGTTAATTTTTTCATCTGATTTTTGTTTTTCCTCCACTTAGTTGTGTTTGTGGTTTGTGGTACTAGGGTTAAAATCCAGGTCTTCATGCTTGCCAGGCAAGCGCTCTACCACTGAGCCACCACTCCAGACCCCAGACATATATTCTTTTTTTTTTTTTTTTTTTTTTTTTAAAGAAAGAGGGTCAGTGAGAGAGAAAGAGAAATAGTTTTATTTAGTTTTTCATATGGCTTTCATTGCTCTGAGATGTCCTTGTGTACCTAGTGCTGGGGTTTGAATTCGAATACTTGGGTATGCCTGGCAGGCACGTAACCACTCCAGTCTCCCAGACATATATTTTTTATTTATTTATTTATTTATTTTAAGAAAGAGGGGAGAAGGGGGGAGAGAGAGAGAGAACCAATATTTATTTAGCTTTTCATATAACTTTCATTCTTTGGATAATTCATTGTGTACGTGGTGCTGGGGTTTGAACTCATGTCCTTGCGGATGCCATGCAAGCGCCATAACCGCTGAGCCACCGCTCCAGCCCCCAGACATATATTCTTATTGGGATAGTTAAAATAAAAAGCACTAGAAGCCTTTATTTCCATTTTCATGAATAGATAGAAGATAAATGTGTATTTTACTGTTAAAATTTGTATTAAAAACTAAAGCCCTGAAATTTTTTTCCCCAAGAGAATAGTTTGAATGTTAAACTTTGTTAGAGAAGTGTTTAAAAATATTTTTACTTAAACTGTTGAATGCTTGCACCACTTAAAGCATAAATGAAATCAAATCTTTCTCATCTAACATTATCTTGTCCTTCAAAGGTCAAGTTTCTAAGACTCAGAGTGTTAAAGCTGGAGTGCTATTATTAAGAAGTGGAAAGGAAAAACAGTGAATTCAGCAAGTACATTGGATCATATAATGCTGTGTAGCCAGTTGATAGTTTCTGGATAATATGCTTAGTGGTGACATGAGCAAAATACAGTGATGTCTTGAATACAGTGATTGCTGTTTAATCAAGACTTAACTTCTTCCTATATTTTACCATTAATAGAGAAAATATCCTTCAAAACAAAGTCATTTGAATCTTCATTGTTTTAACAGCACACAATTGTTATAAAGATATCCATACTAGCCCTACCATAAAATTAATTAATAGATAACTCTCCATAAGCCACAGGGAGCTCACGGTCATCATAATATTCTGTGTCTCTGCACACAGCTGGATGTGGTGCTTGTGCACACGATACGGTGGAAACAGGCGAGGAATGAAAACAGCAGCTTCTAACTAGTCCTAAGCGGATGCCTTGGAAAGTAGTAAATAGCTTTATAAAATGATAAACTCTACTGTCATAGGTGAATACTACATATTTTTCATAAAGTGTAGCCATTATCCTAGAAATCCCACATAGGAAAACTAATTTTTTTTCTTTTGTATAAGAAGTGCACATTTGTCCTGTGTGTGAAGATTTCTTACTGTAGGCACCTTTTTAATCCAAAATGATTTATACTACTTGAATACATCAAAAGAGCGTCAAAGCACACCAATAAAACATATGCTAATAACAAAAGGAGTGACTTCCAATGAGATTTGGAATGAGGACAAAAACTGATTAATGGAAAATTTCCCATATGACCAGAGTCAGTGGCATAGCCTTTTTAGAGCACTCGTCATGCCCACACAGAATCAGTCTGTTACTAAGAAGTTAGGGGTTGGGCAGACACCACCATAAGCAGCTGTCACAGCTTCAGAATTCTAAAAATGGCCAACAGGTTTCTTAGAAATTGGGTGAAAAATGTATTTGAGAAAATAATTTGTTACAGTTAACTAGAATCTTAAGTTTTGATAATGATGTCAATCACCATTTTTGCTCATTCCTGCCTTTTATGCTCCACATTCTGCCTTTACTTTTGTTATTTATCACTCTTTGCTTATGGCAGGAAGGGGAAGGGGGAAGTAGGTATAGATTTCAGAGGGAGAGAAAGAAGCACCCTACTATAAGAAGGTATCAAATAGCAGCTGTTTCGTGGTTTGGTAAGGAGGAAATAACTTAAAAAAAAAAAAAAAAGAACATTCAGTATCAAAACAAGATTCTGTGTTGCGTAAAAATCTACAATTTTTTTTAATCAACCCAGGGGCACTTAACTATAGAACTACATCCCCAACCCTCTTTGTCTGTCCGTCTGACTATCTATCTGTCTATTTTTTGGTACTAGGGATTGAACTGAAGGGTGCTTTACCCCTGAGCCCACATCCCAATCCCTTTTTATTTTTTTTAATTTATTTATTTTTTAATTTTGATACAGGGTCTCGCCAAGTTGCCGAGGATGGCCTTGAACTTTCAATTCTCCTGCCTCGGCCCCCCCAAGTCATTGGGATTACAGTCATGCTCCACTGAGCCTGACCCTTGTTATTTGTTATTTTGAGACAGGGTCATGCTAAGTTGCACAAACTGGCGTAGAGCTTGCCATCTTCCTGCCTCGGACTTCTGAGTATCTGGTATTAAGGAATGCACCTCCATACTTGTCTATATAATCTTTTTCAAAATCTAGATCTAACAAAGAATGGGAATCTTTTCACTTGGCTTAGTAATTATAATTTCTTTTGTTTTAGTGAGGTATTTTAGACATACATATTTTTGTCATTTTTTTCAAAAAGCAGTTGTTATATTTTTATAGAATTTTCAGGAAGTTATTCAAATGTTGTTTCATATATTTTTGTTATTGTTGTTTGTTTTAGACAAAAGAAGTTAGAAAAAGTGATGGAAGAGGAAGGCCTGAAAGATGAAGAGGTAATTAATACTGGGAGAATCTTCTTTGAAATCCAGCAAGGGGGCTGGAGCAGTGGCTCAGTGGTTACGGCGCTTGCCCGGCATGCACAAGTACACGGGTTCAAACCCCAGCACCCACATACACAACTAAGTGTCAGAGCAACGAAAGCTATGTGAAAACCTCAATAAAAGTTGATTCTCTCTGTCTCTCTCTCTCACTGTCCTTCTCTCTTTAAAAAAAAAAAAAAAAAGAAAAGAAATCTAGCATGGAAGGTTGTCTCATAGCCATCAAGTTATCCTTGGTGCCCAGGGGAAGAAGGGTTAAGGCTCAATCACAAAGGAATTTGAGGAGGCTGAAGTGGTGGTTCAGCAGTTGGAGCGGTGGCTCGTCATTTGGAGTACTAGTCTGGCATGTGTGAGGACCTGGGTTCAAACCCCAGCACCACATATACAACTAAGTGTCAGAGAAACAAAGGCCAGATGGAAATAAATAAAATTTTGTCTCTTCCCCCCTCCCCCCAAGCCCACATCCCAATCCCCCTTTTTTTTTTTTTTTTTTGAGGCAGGGTCTCAAAAAAAAGGAATTTGAGGGGAGGGGTGGGCATGCTTCTGGATTTGGGTTTTCACGCAGAGGGAGAAATTAATTATTAGATACCCAGAAAAGGAAGACTTCCCTGGGCATAGTTGTAAGAATTAGATTCAGAATTCCAAGAAAAAGGGTGAAATCAATGAAATCAAATTAAAATTTAAAAGAGCTCTTGCTTATATATATGTACATACATGTACAGCATTCTTCCAGAGCTCAGTGAAAAGGCATAGGGAAGTGAGGCAAATTACCTATCTCAAAGTAGCCCTTACACCTACCACCTACAGATGTGGTAGAAGAAATACAGTTAATAAAGGACTGTGCTAAATAGCTTTAGAAGTAGAAACAAATCACAGAACCCAGGAAGGTGGCGAAAAATATGCCCTATTTATCAATAGTAGAAAGTTCAAGCACATAATGAACTGTGTGTAGTATGCACAAAACCCCTCTGTAATCCCAGCGACTCAAGAAGGTGAGGCGCGATTGAAGGTCAAGGCCAGCCTCAGCAATTTAGTTGAGATCCTATTTCCAAAATAAAAAGGGCAGGGGAGGTTTGATCTCAGAACCACAAAACAACAACGAACCAAACCAAACAACAACAAAAACCCAGGGGAAAATAGAAAAACAATTTTGTTTTATATAAAAAAGGTTAAAAGAAAATGTTTTTATCCCTTTTCATTAGAAATGTTGGGATAGTGGATTGCTGATGTAGATTAATCAGGGTTCTCATACAGAACCCCCATCTGTTCAGTATGGTTGCTTTTTGTGTCTGTAGGCCAGGGAAAGGACAAATGACTTCTTGAGGATCCTCCTGTGGTGCGTCATGTGAGATTATGTCTAGTCTAGGGTGGCCCTGCTCTCCAGCTCAGCAAGACACACATGACTTAGTTGTAGAATTTAAGAATTTCAACTCTGTATTTTTCCTCTCCTTTTTTAAACATTAGAAACGACTCAGGAGATCAGCACATGCTCGGAAGGAGACAGAGTTTCTTCGTTTGAAGAGAACAAGACTTGGATTGGAAGATTTTGAGTCCTTAAAAGTCATAGGCAGAGGAGCATTTGGTGAGGTAAAAACTATAGCTGCTTATAAAGTAAACAAACAAACAAACAAACAAAAAAACCCACAGTACTTTGAAGTTTCCAACATACCAATATTGATATAAATGAATATGGGATTAGGTGCATTGGGCATGCAAAGCCCACATCCTTACTTCCCTGTCTGGCGTCTTGCTCTCATTCTTCCCTCTTCCCTTCTTCACTGTCCCAGATCTCTGTTCTTTTGTGTTTTTCTAGAGATGATATTGGTACTTTATATATTGATCCAGGGGGAGAGATGAAAGGTAGAAGGAAGTCAATATTTGTTATTTACTTAATGCTTTTCTCCTATGATCATGACAATAACCCATTTTTTAGATGTTGAAGTTAATACTCTGAAGTTAATGTCCCAATGTCACACATCATTTGGGCACCAGAACCAGAAGTCCTTCTGACCTTCAGGCTTTTATTTTTCCTAATACGATACTACTTCCCTAAGAGCAAACTAGTAATATATCTTTACCCTTTGTTCATATGACTCTAAAAAGATGGTCCTAGGAGAGGAATTTGTAGAAGGGAGTTTTCTAGATAATGGTAGAAAACTGAAAGCATTTGCAATTTTGGCCCACCTACCTTTTTTTTCTTTTAAGTGGTGGGGATTGAACCCAGGGCCTCATGCATGCTAGGCAAGTGCTCTACCACTGAGGTAGGTCCCCAGCCCCTGACCCAGATACCTAGAAACTCCTTTTTTTTTTTTTTTTTTTTTTTTTTTTTTTTTTTTTGTTTTGTTTTTGTTTTTTGGGTTGTGCTGAAGATTGAGCTCAGGGCCTCACTGGTATTAGGCAAGTGTTCTACCACTGAGCTATATTTGCAGCTGCCTTGTCTAGCTAGGCTTATAAATGCGTCCTGCTTGGTCACCAGAGCAAGCTTTTGGGGGAATTTGAGCCATGAAAGATCATTTCCATTTTCATTAATGGAAAACACCAAAGTGGATGATCCGCTGAGGTAATAGTTACATTATCTTTCTATGGAGGGAGCAACATGCATATTATTAAAAACCAGTACCCATGAGGCTCAGCAGTTATGGCACTTGCCTAACATGTGCAAGGATGTGGATTCAAATCCCAGCAGCACATACGTAACGAAGTGTTGGAGCAACAAAAGCCACATGAAAAATTAAATAAAATGATTCTCTTTTTCTCTCTCTTTCACTGTCCCCCTCTCTATTTAAAAAAAAAACAAAAAACCCAGTACCCAAGGGAAATGTAATATTTCAAAGGCACAGGTGAAAGATAAAATTGTTCCCTCCTTATTCAGAATTCTTTCTCTCTTTTACTGTCCCTTTCTCTCTTAGGAAAAAAAAAATAGGGGCTGGAGTGGTGGCTCAGCAGTTACAGCGCTTGCCTGGCATGCGCGAGTACACAAGTTCAGACTAGCCCCACGTACACAACAAAGTCTCAGAGCAATGAGAGCCACATGAAAAATGAAATAAAATTGTTTCTTTCGCTCTCTCTCACTGTCCCTCTCTTTAAAAAAAAGAAACAAAAAATATGCATATGTATATATACATATATATGTACATATATATATTTAATAAAAAAACATGAAGCAAGATGCAAAGAAAAGAGAATTTTATCTTGGGAGAGAAGAAGATGTGCAGGAGCTTGCCAAGAAGTTTTTCTTTTAGACTGTAGACTGTTTTTACTGTAGAATCATCTGTTTTCTTTAAAAACCTTGGAGAATATAGAAGAGAAAGAAAGTCTGCATGAACCTTATCATTGTACTTCTAGACATTTTTCCTGTGTATGAGCTTTTGCTTTTATTGTAAATTTGCTATAATCATTTGCTTAGGGTTTCAAAAGTGATGAGATAACAAATGCCAGGGTCTAACTAATCTTACGTTTGAAATTGAAAGTTTTCATCAGATTGGTTTGTTCAACTAGGAAGCCAAAACTCTTCAGATACAGAGATGTTTGAGAGTGTTCCCAGCATCGACATTACTATGTACAGTGTATTCATCTGAGACATTGAAAAACCTTTCTTCTGCTTTGTTACTATTAGTTGCTTATATTCAAATTGTGATACTTTTTCACTTTAACTATTACTCGTTAGGTCCTGGGTTCCATCCCCAACGCTGCCAAAACCAAAACCAAAACCAAACCAAACTCAAACAAAACAAAACAAAAAACCTTTGTCATAACACATGAGAGCATTCTCTTGGCAGTGGACTTTTGACTTGGCATTTCTTTTGACTCTTTTTAGGTGCGGCTTGTTCAGAAGAAAGACACAGGGCATGTATATGCAATGAAAATACTCCGCAAAGCAGATATGCTTGAAAAAGAGCAGGTAAAGCAGAGTTGGAGCCGAGCTTTTGGTCAGCCTCGAACTTTTTATCTCCTAAGACTATTTACTTAATTGAATATATATTTTATTATAGTTGTCTTTAGCTTTGTTATGTATGACTATACATGTGGTAATACATTTTCCCTTTACAAAGGGGCAGTTATCTATTTAAAAGTACAAATAATGACTTTGGGTAGTCATTTTAAAATTGAAAACCTATTACAGAAGCAGCTACTTTATGAGTCTCCCAGTTGATCACAAGATAGCCTTGTCAAGAGGACCTCTTTTTGAGGTCATATGTGTGTGGTATGTTTACCAAGTGCTTAGAAATAGAAATTGTATATACATCTTGAAACTGAGGACTAGGAATTCGAATTTGGAATTAACATTGTAAGATGTATCTTAACATGTTTCATTCTGTAAGTTCATTCATTCACACCTAAACCAAAGTTAGGTCTTTTGGATAACTCATAATTACCTGAGAGAGACTGATCTTCTAATATCTGAATGAATTTGAAAACATAATGCAAATGGGAAAGCAGTGCAAATTCTCCTTTAATGATTAAGAATACTTTGTACAGACTGAGGATGTAGCTCAGTGGTTGAGGCTCTGAGTTTGATCCCTAGCTCCTCAACCCACCAAAAAACATGATGCTTTCAAAAACTTGAACCCACTTTTCAGACAGGTGTATGTGATATATATATATATTTTTTTAAGAGAATTTTATTTATTTTTCCATCTGGCCTTTGTTTCTCTAACACTTAGTTGTGTATGTGGTGCTGGGGTTTGAACCCAGGTTATTGTGCATGCCAGGCTAGTGCTCCAATTGCTGAGCTACCAGTCCTGCCCCTGGCCCCTGGAAGACGTATGTGTGTATGTGTACATATATATAATATATATGTTTTTGTTTTTTTAGAGAGAGGGACAGTGAGAGAGAAAGAGAATCAATTTTATTCAGTTTTTCATGTGACCTTCGCTGCTCCAACACTTTGTTGTGTATGTGGCACTGGGGTTTGAACATGTGTCCTTGAGCATGCCAGGCAGTCACTGTAACCCCTGAGCCACTGCTCCAGACCCTTGAAGGTGTATTTTAAAAAGTGTGAATGCAGACTTTCTATAGACCTAGTTTCATTTAGCTAGTTTCTTAAAAATGGATTGCTGTGGGTAATTACTACAAGTGTCCTATAAAAGGTCCAGTGTTACAGGAGCATAAGGAGAGACCTTGTGGCAGGGAACGCTCCCCATAGAGCCCAAGGGTAAGGATGGAGGTGGGACCTACTACATATAGACCTGTCTCTTGAGAGGAAGTATGATTATGCAGTCTTTTCTGTCTTCATTGAAGTGACACCTCAAAATTTGAAAGTTTTATTTTCTCTTTAATTTTCATGTGCTACTCAGAAGCTATAGACTCCTAGGAATTTTGGTTGACAGTGTCAAATTCTTAGTAAGTCTTCAGATGATATATTTTAAGCTAACACCAACCTTATGCAAAAGGAAGGAGAAGCCAGGCACAGTGGCACATTCCTGTAATCCCAGTGACTCAGAGGTTGAGGCCAGAGGATCATAAATTCCAGGCTGACCTCTCCAACTTAGCCAGATCCTTTCTCAAAAAATAAAAAGGGTTGGGGTATAGCTCACTGTTAGAGTGTCCTTGGGGTAAATAAAAATGCAGTGTAGCCCTATTTATGTATTAGTATATGATATGGATGTGTAGGCACTGAAAGTATGCCTGTTAATCTTGAGAAGGAAAATAGAAAGTTTCTATTATTGATTAGTATATTTGCATTTCATGAATAAGATTTATTTTTCCAAGACATACTTCCTATAGTTTAATGAAGGCTTGAAACTTCTATCAAATAGTTAGCAGTCAGAAGAAAATTATGAAGCGCAGTACATATTTTAAGACTTTCAGAGTTATTAATTCCACATAGCGTGTGCCAGGTGCCCACGATGGTAACAGATGATCCAAACTTATGTCTAAAAACCTTTTGTCAAGTATTTTGCCTTTTCAGAAATCAATTTCTAAGTCTTCTATGAGTGAAAATAGAGGACATATGTATTAGAATTAGGATTTTAAATGTTAACATTAATTTTATGCATTAAATGGGGCATTAACTTAATTGTTTAGCTCACCTGAAGCGATGGACTGGTTACATAGTCTCTAATCACTGACTCTACCATGGTCAAAAAAACATCTTGAAGGAGCTTAAGTGCAAGTTAGTAGCCCAGTGCAAACCCATCATCATTTTTGGGCAGAGCTGACAAAGTTTAGATTCAAAGCCTAACTTTTTTTCTGTTTTTGTTTTCTTTGGGGGGTGGGAGTGGAACCAGAGATCGAACCCAGCAGTGCTTAAGCACTGAGCCATATCCCCAGTCCTTTTTATTTTTTAGTTTGAGCTTAGGGTCTCGCTAAGTTCCTGAGGCTGGCTTTGAACTTGCAATCCTTCTGCCTCAGTCTCCTGAGCTACTGGGATTACAGGCATGTGTCATTGCACCCAGCCAGCGTCTAACTTTTTATAGTTATAGATGCCTTATGCAGAGGAAAAATTGTTTGGTTTTTTTTTTGTTGTTGTTGTTGACTTTATTGAACTGAGCAGGAATTAAGGCTACCCACTGAGAGAGAGTTCAGCTTGTGATTTTGCTCCACAAGGTAGAAATTTCTTTTACTTGGAAAATTTTTAAAGAATAAGACAATAGTATTTAGCTAGTGCAAAGGAAAACCTTCACTTGTGATGCTAGTTATGATAGGACAAAGCCAGCTTTCATCTCTGCTTTCTTAGTACCCCAGATAGCAATTAGTACCCGATCCCATTAAATATTTACCGAATGGAGGAAGGAGAACCTTCTGTGAGTTGTACCGATGGTTCTTCTCTCTTTCTCCCTCTATTCAACTGACTCACTTATAGATTTTGAGACTCCTAGCTGCCATTTCAGCCTCAGGAGAGGAGGGCAGGATGTGCTTGCAATGACTGTAGCTTTCCCCTTGACAAACAGGAATTGTCACAGTCATCATTCTGTCCTCCCAGGTGAGTAACAAGTAGGAATGCCCCCCTTTTCTCCTCCCTGCAGTAGATAGTGGGCTTAAAGGAAACAGGCACATGAAGGCCACTTTATACAGTTTAGTGTTTGGGATTAGCTACAGCTGCAGGACTGCAGGTCAATAAGCATTAGTTTCCCAAAAGTTTTACTTTTATATTCAGGTTGAATAAAGGCAGATACTTTTATTTGCTTTTGTGTGGTTTCATAGCATTTTTCCTTATCACTCTTACTGTATATTTTTTCACCCCATACCATAAACCAAAATGTAAAAATGTAGTTTTCTGCACATTTAAAGCTGTTGTCCCCCAAAAGAATAATTTTAGTAGAGAATGAAAACTTAAATATGTAAATTCAGATTCCTCCAGGACCCTGAGAGTTAGTCTGAAAGAATGAAGCAGGTTAAATGTAAGACAGGAAGGAAGGTGGGCTCTATGTTCAAATGGAAGAGAAATTGAAGAATACTTGGTCTTGCAGAAGATACCCCAGTAAAGCAAGTGTATAAAGCATTGTTTTAATCAAAACATTCGTCATTGGGCTGAATTTGCCAACAAAAGAGCCAGTTTGTGAACCTTAGTGTATCTTTTACCTTGGAACCTATTATAAACACTTAAGACTGATAACAAGCTGGGCATGGTGACACACACCTGTACTCCAAGAGGCTTGGGAGGCTGAGGCTGGAGGATTACAAGGTCAAACCCAGCTTCAGCAACTTAGCAAGACCCTAAGCAATTTATTGAGACCCTGTTTCAAAAAATGTAAAAGAAGGGCTGGGGATGTGGCTTAGTGGTTAAGTGCCCTGGGTTCAATTCTAGGTAACAAACAAACAAAAAACCAAAACAAAACAAAAACCCTGATAACATAGCTTAAGACTAAAACCTCCATTTAAAGGCTTGTACTGGGTCTAAATAAACTTTTAGATTTGATTCAACTCAGGTTTGGATCTTGTGACACTTTTAAGGGAAGGAAGTGAGGCAGAAGAATTTCAAGTTTGAGGCCATGGTGGGCAGCATAGGAAGACCCTGGCTCAAAAGAAGAAAAAAAGAAAGGCAAAACAAAACAGAAAGAGAAAGATGTGGTTTCATAATATGCATCAATATTTTGATCACTATTATATATTTAAAGTAAATATGATAAATTTGACATCATAAAGCATTATTTTAGCAAAGTAATTCTACCAATTCTCCCTACCTTTTTGCCACCTGCTGTCCTTAGCTAGATACTTCAGTAAAAATAGAAAATTGGAAATGTTATTAATTTTAATCTATAACATCTATAACTTTTCTCAGTTGGTTTCTCTTTTTTTTTTTTTCTTTTTCCTTGCATTACTGGGAATTGAATACAGGGGCTCTCTACCATTGAGCTACATCCCCAGCCCTTTTAATTTTTTAGTTTTGAGACAGGGTCTCACTGAGTTGCCCAAATAGACCCCAGACTTAACCGTCTTCCTGCCTTAGCCTCTAGAGGAGCTGGGATTACAGGGGTGTGCCACTGTGCTCAGCAGATGTTCTCATATTTTAATGCAGTAAAAATTGATGGAGCATATTCTGTGCACCACAGTGAACTAAATGCTGTGGCAGCATAGTATTCTAGAATTGTCACTGTCATTTTAGATATCATTACAGACCTGAGGGAGGACTTCGTTTAGAGAGTCTCACTTTGGGGGACTTATTTTTATCATAAGAGATTATTAGAATTAAAGTATGTGCAAAGGTGTAGTAATTTTAACTAATTTGAGGTTTAAGTTATAGCATATTAAAGTTGCCATTCATATTATAGCCATTCATTTTGCCATTTTTTAAAGCCTTTCATCACTCACGTTTCCATCACCAAATAAATACCTGCAAGTCAAATGTCAGTTTTGAGTTAGTAGGTTTGCAGAAGTAGATCTTTTGCATCGTCACAATTAAATACTCAAAACAGTATTTAAATTGTATAAACAAATATACAGTCTAATAAAGCAGAGCAAGGCTTGTCATTAATCAAATGCGTATACCTCCAGGTTGGCCACATTCGTGCGGAGCGTGACATTCTAGTGGAGGCAGACAGTTTGTGGGTTGTGAAAATGTTCTATAGTTTTCAGGATAAGCTAAACCTCTACCTAATCATGGAGTTCCTGCCTGGAGGTAATTACTTAACGATGAAAGGTCATATTTCCTTTTTGTTCTGTTGTGGTTTCTTTTTCTCAGTTAACCCTCCTTTCTACTTTTAATTGTGCTCACAAGTTCTTTTTGTATCTTTTGGGTCTGTAAAGGAGGTTAGTAGCCTTTCTTCTGCTGGGGTGCCTTTCTATAGTCTTAGTAAACTTTTCATTCATTCTCATGATTTCAGATGGACAGTTCTTTTTCTTTCCTTTTAAAATATGTAGGAATAAGCTAGGCAGCTCTGCTTGCCTATCTCCTGTCAATGGGAATCATGTATAACATATTCAAGTAACGAAATTGAAGCTGTAACATTCTTTGCTTCAACTTTTTTTATTTCCTTTTCTATTACTTATTAATAAGGACTAACTTTCTCATTACCTATACTCATAGCCAGAATCAATTTCTCATTTCTGAGATTTTCAGTTTCACATACCTCTGCATGTGCTGCTCCAAATAAACTCAGAACAGAACATACTCTCTGTTTTGGAGAACACAGTCTATTTTTCAGTGAGCAAATGAGTTCAGAGCAAACTCCGGTGGAGAAAAACAAAAGATAACTGTTTCCTTTTTGGTTCTTGCCAAAGCAAATACAGTGTGGCTTAATGGACTTGTGACAACCCTTAGTTTAGATCATCAATACTGTTTTTTTATTAATAATTTATTGAGGCTAGAAAAGAGTCGGACAGAGTGAGGAGAAACTTTTTATATTTTTTTTTTTTAAGAGAGAAGGACAGAGAGAGAGACAGAATAAATTTTTATTGAGTTTTTCACATGGCTTTCATTGCTCCGACACTTAGTTGTGTACGTGGGTGCTGGGGTTTGAACCCATATACTTGCGCATGCCAGGCAAGTGCCGTAACCACCAAGCTACCGCTCCAGCCCCAACTTTTTAATATTTACATACTAGTGCTTAAATAGGAGTAGCAGCCAACTTGGTCCCCTGCTCCTTGGCATGTTTCTCCTCAGTCTTTACCTGCACTATCTTCCATAGCTTCTCACGTCTCCTGATCCCTGCCCTTTGCACTCAGTGCAGCTGGCCTAATGAGCCGTAGACCATCTGGCCTGAGCTCTCTAGTCATCTGGGCAGGTTCACACATGTGCCATGTGAAGCCGTTGGCTGCTCTCCTTTGCCACAGAGACTGCTTAATATTGGTCTGAATGCACACCCCCATGTTTTGTGTGCCTTCATATTGAATGCTGCCAGGAATATTAGGAGTATATTTTTCAAGTCTTGGGCCAAAAAGAGCATTTAATTTTTGGGTGAGTGAAAAATATCTACTTTTCTCTGAGAAATACAAACAATAAAATGAATTAAATGAAATTTAAAAAGCAGAATGATTCTATATTAAAACAGGCTTCTTTTCCTTGTTTTCTGACATACGCTGCTTTATATGAGGTTTAAACTAAACCTTTCCTATATCTCTCATCTTTAAACTACTTAATGCATATTTTCTTTTCTTTCGTCTGACTGTTGGGTTTTAGGATCTAAGTCTTTTTTTACTGCTATTTTATGTCGCTGGTACTAAGCAGAAATAATTAGATTTTGATTTTTCAGAAAACTAAGGAGGTTGCCATTTAGCTGCTAAAACTGATACTGGGTTTTTAAAAGTGACGTAAAGGATATTGGTATACATTGCCTATAACAAAACCCTAGGAAAACCCCACTGATCCTGAGAGGTGTTTAGCATGCCCGTCTGGAGGTAGTTCCTATGCATTCCATTATGTAGCATTTTCAGCTTTTGTTGACTGATGCTTGGCTGCATAAGTGCCACCTTTTTATTGGTTTATCTTCCAGTGTTTTGTGAATAGAAGATGGAAAGCTTGTTTTTAGCCTTCCCAGATATTTACGTTTTTATTTGACCTTTCAATTTATCTAGCAGTATACAGCCTATGTGGGAGCACCATTTGCTTTTAGAGGTAGAGAGATTTTCTTCTCGAAAGTAAAATCACAGCAGTGTTGTCAGTGACACCTAGCTTAGGTATGAACATGATTTGCTCTCTGTGGCTGTGATTTTTTTTTTTTAAACCCTTAAGTATTATAAACTAGCACTTGCCATCCCCACCCTCCCATGTTTGCAATGTGGATCGTCTCTGGAGCATAGCGGGGTTCTGTTTAGGTATCTTATGTTGGCAGATAGAGGAGACATATCTGAAAACTTGTACTTACTTATGTGTTGCTTGTGTGTGTGTGTGTGTGTCTGTGTGTGGATGTGTGGTGGCGGCTTTGTATCTTTTGCCTCTAGGGGACATGATGACCTTGTTGATGAAAAAAGACACTCTGACAGAAGAGGAGACTCAGTTTTACATAGCAGAAACAGTATTAGCCATAGACTCTATTCACCAACTTGGGTTCATCCACAGAGACATCAAACCAGACAACCTTCTCTTGGACAGCAAGGTACGTGTGGGGGTGTCAGCAGGTGGTGTGTGCGCACCATTTGTAGTAGTGGCGTAGGGAGACATTCTTGACCCTGTGTGTTTCTCTTTTTTTTAGTAGGTAAGTTTACTGTCACCACTTCTTTCTGAAATGCTTATGATTCTGCAATTTGAACATTTCCATTCCTCTTAAAAGACATTCTTGGAAATGCTCAGGAACAAAACTAATTTAGAGGATTATTTTGTAATAAAGCCAAAGATGGTAATTTTCTCTTAGCATATAATTAACTATACTGCTAATGCTTTTCCTATCCAAACCCCTCTGTTGAGCAACTTCATCAGTTAATGAGGAACCAGACCAAGAACCAGGAAGTAAGGCAACAACAAAAAACCTGGCCAAGTCTAGGTTTTTAATCACATTCCCTCTGTTAAAAGAGGAGCCCTGCTCAGCCTCTGTTGTATTGGCCTGTTTATATTTATTTTGAGATATGCAAATAAATTTAGTTGCTTAGTTTCTAAACTCACAGAAAATTAGAAGGGAATCTCTGTACTGCTAACTGAATTTTGGATAACCTTGGCAAATCCCTTCACCATCTGGCCCTCATTGCTCTTATGTAGATAGTGAACAAACTGATCTAGAGAAGCTCTAAAATTCCTTTAGCTCTAAAATTCTAGAATGTTGTATTCTGTTATGCAGAATTTTTGTCTTGGCTGAATTATTCTAAATAGAAAAGTAAATTTAATTCCTAGTGTATTTTTCTTCCTTGCTGTCTTTTCATAACTTTCCTGCTATTTTTGAAAGTCCTGAAGATTTCTCTCACTCTTTGAAAACTTTTGTTTTTCTGTTTCACAAGGGCAGGAGAGGGACTGGAGCAGTGCTCAGCAGTTATAGGCGCTTGCCTGGCATGCACAAGGACACAAGTTCAAACCCTAGCACCACATACACAGCAAACTGTCGAAACAACGAAAGCCACATGAAAAGCTAAATAAAATTGATTCTCTCTCTCACTGTCCCTTTCTCTCTTAGGAAAAATAAAAGAGGGCAGGAGACTTGTCAGATAATTTCTTCTGATTAGTAGTTTTTCTTCATTATGAAATAACCATATAAATGAAAATTTGAATAATATACTTTGTATACTTTGTTTTTTGGGTTTTTTTTTTTTTCTTCAGAGCTGAGGACTGGACTTGGTGCCTTGCACGTGCTAGGCAAGCGCTCTGCCACTGAGCTAAATCCCCAACCCCTTTGGATTTTTTTTAGAGAGGGACAGTGAGAGAGAGAATCAGCTTTATTTAGTTTTTCCTGTGGCTTTCATTGTTTCGACACTTCGTTGTGTACATGGTGCTGGGGTTTGAACTTGTGTCCTTGTGCATCTCAGGCAAGTGCTGTAACTGCTGAGTCATTGCTCCAGCACTTAAATAATATAGTTACAAAGAAGAAAAATAATTTATAATCTCACCACTGAAAATTACCATTATTTTGTTTTAATGGGTTTGATACCTTTCTCTTTGAGTCAGCAACTTATATAAGGTTAGAATCCTAAAAGTAAATAACTTGGAATTTGGCTTTTAAAACATTAATGCTATAGATATATTTTCCTATGCCGTTAAGTTCAGATACATTTTGGGGCTGGAGCTGTGGCTCAGCGGTTTCAGCACTTGCCTGGCAAGCACGAGGACCCGGGTTCAAACCCCAGCACCACATGCACAACTAAGTGTTGGAGCAACTAAGACCATGTGAAAAACTAAATAAAGTTGTTTCTCTCTTTCTCTGTCTCTCTCACTGTCCCTCTCTCTTTAAAAAAAAAAAAAAAAGTTCAGATACATTTTAAATAAAGCCCTGGCCTACCTTGTGTTTTGAGTGTCTATGCCCTGGTCCTGTACCCTAGGCATTTTAGTGCTGTCTTAGTCTACGTTCAGGTTCAGCAAACATGTTGAAGGCCAAGAACTTGGGAATTCTGGTAGGTATAAATTTTCCCCCTATAGTATGCTTGGTCAGACTTGTAGTAAAATGTTCTCACAAGCAAGTCCATTTATGTGTTCAGCTACATAGATTATAGGAGTAAACGTGCAGAAGTGTTGAGTTTTGCTGTATGCCCACAATAGCTATAGCATTTTTTTCTTTTAAATAAAGTCTAGGCATTTGCTCCATGTACTGATCTTTTTTTTTTTTTTTAAGACATCTCCTTTCCTAGAAGAACCCAGACAAAACATGTAATCTTGAAAACTACAAATTAAACTGTTCCTTGACTTGTAGAACAAGTTATTTGCAAATCTGGAAAAACAAACACCAAGTTAGCAGGCTCAAAGCTGTCCTTGTTTGGTGGTTTCTTACCCTCATCCCTCCACCCCGTCATGGAATTTCCTTAAAAATATAATAAAAAAACCTGACCTATCTGAGCAGGTTCCTGTGGCCTTGTCCCCTGAGAAGTTTGTATGTCAAAGCCTAAGGATATCCTGAAAGAAGGTGGTATCATGGAAAAACCACAGACATTCAAGTCATTGGGGCTCAAACCTTGGCCACACCGCCTCTGATCTTGTGACTTTGAGAAGGGATTTCCCTGAGCATTAGGATTCTCTTTTTAGTGCTTGGTTTTCCCTCCCCATTTACTTAAAATTATAGCAGCTTGCCTAATGATGCACACCTGTAATCCCAACTACTCAGGAGGCTAAGGCCAGATTTCAAGTTCAAGGCCAACCTGGGCAGCTTAATAAAACTTATTTTATTTAAAAATAAAAAGGCTCAGGATTGGAGCGGTGGCTTGGAGGTTATTGTGCTTGCCTGGCATGTGCGAGTACGTGAGTTCAGACCTCAGCACCATGTACACACTGAAGGGTCCAAGGAATGAAAGTCACATGAAAAACTAAATAAAAATTGCTTCTCTCTCTCACTGTCCCTCTCTTTTCTTTTTTAATATGTGTGTGTGTTGTATAAATAAAAATATAAAAAGGATTGGTGATGTACCGTGGTAGAGTGCTTGAGTAGCATGTGTAAGGCCCTGAGTTCAATCCCCAGTAATGGGGGGAAGAATTCACCACCTCAAAAGTACCTACTTCTTCCTTAGGGCTAATTATGTGCCAGGTATTAGGAGCCTTATACGATACGCATCAATTCTCATTTCTACCAGAAAGATATCACATCCTCATTTTTCCAGATGAGATAAGGGGTATTTGGAGAGGTAAAGTGATCCTGGTCTGGCAGGAAAGAGCATCAGCTAATTTCTGGCTTTGGTTTTGCTGTTGTATCAGCAAGCTATTTAATGACTGGCTTAAGACAACACAAGTAAAGCACTGATCATGGTATCTGACAGATAGGAGGTGTGAGTTTCCTTGATGAGAATTGTAAAGTCATAGACTTCTGATTGGAATATGGTATGGCAACATTTATTAAGAACTGTGCAAGAATGTTTATTCCCTTTGTCTTTTAAGTAGTTTACTTCTTAGAATTTATCTAAGTGAAATAATTCAAGAGGAGAAAAAGCTGTATGAACAAAGATCTGTTCATTTACTCATCATTTAATAACCGTTTCTTAAGGTTGTCCTCTGTGTCATATACAGTTAGGTCTGGGGATGCAGACCTCTCTGTCACAGGGTCCTTAAAATCCATGTTACCTGAGAGCAAAGAATTGAAAATAGAGAATGAATCCTGTATTGGGGGATGGTTAGGTAAATACTGATGTATGGTGTCCATTGATTGAATTATATGGACATTAAAAATAATCACTGTGTTCATTAAAGAAGTAGCAAAATTGTCTCCACAGTTATGTTTAAAGACCTATATTTGGACAAAACCAAGGATGATGTGCAAAAATGAAAATGATTTTATTTGTATAGTAGGATTTGAGGTGTTCTTTTAGAAGTGTTATTACATAGCTTTCTCTGTAATAGAAAGGGTGTGGGGAAGCAGTGTATTTTAGCCTTAGAGATGAAATGAATACTGAAAGATGCAAAAGATAATGTCCTGTTCTATACCCAAGACTGTTCATCCATCCGTCACCTTGTTTCTTCATCTCCGTAGGGCCATGTGAAACTTTCTGACTTTGGCCTTTGCACGGGACTGAAAAAAGCACATAGGACAGAATTTTATAGGAATCTGAACCACAGCCTCCCCAGTGATTTCAGTAAGTGTTAATGATATTAGTCTTTTTATTCCTTTACCTAGGTATGGAATTACTATTTTCCCTGGGAATTTTTAGAGAGGGAAAATACTTTTTCCCCAGTTTGCCTGTGATATGTATTGTCTGGTAAGGCAAGATGAATGCTACCAGATACGTTAAGACAGATGTGAAAAAGAGCTTGCTTTATAGCTCTGCTGAGAAGGTTAACTGGGAATGAATATGGAGCAGGCAAGCAAAGGTAGTAAAGTTCTGGGAACAGCTCCAGCCTGGATTTATCCTAAGCTCTTTCTGACATGGCAGAAAAAAATTTATCTTAATGAGGGTTACTTCTACTTCAGCATTTGATTGATATCAAATCATTGAAGATTATATAGTAAAGTTATAATTCATCTGAGAAAAGTTTATGTCAGATAACGTATCCTAAATTCAGAAGTTTCTGAATGTATAACAATTGCTTCTCTTGGAAATTTGATGATAATTTTGAGATAATGAATGTTTTAGGTCTATTTCAGGACCTTTGTTTCTGAATGAGGCTGAGTTCCCTGTAATTCTTTTTTTTTTTTGAGAGAGAGGAACAGTGAGAGAGAGAGAGAAAGAATCAATTTTATTTAGCTTTTTATGTGGTCCTTGATGCTCTGACACTTTGTTGTGTACGTGGTGCTGGGGTTCAGACCTGCATACTCTCACATGCCAGGCAAGCACCGTAACCATTTAGCCACCTCTCCAGCCCCCAGTTCCCTGTAATTCTGAAAAAAGCAGAATATGTTCTCTCTGGCCACATGATCCATATACAAGTGCTGTTTACAACTTTCATTGTGTGATTCTTTGAGTTAATAATGCTTCAGAGCCTTTGATTTGGGCTTACAGACCTGTTGGGAAATGTGGCATTTGAAGTTTTTGATGTTTGGGTAGAAAAACAAAACTTAAAGTTTCATGTGACTTGAACCAGAGTCCTAAAAAATAGTAAACATTCCTGTATAAACTAATTAGAACTGGTTTTCTCTACTTTTAGCTTTTCAGAACATGAACTCCAAAAGAAAAGCAGAAACCTGGAAAAGAAACAGACGGCAGCTAGTAAGTAATAACTGGCTTCTGAAGCTACAGACCAAGTATGAATAAATTTTAAAAATATACACATAAATTTGCATTTGATAAATATTTATTGCATATCTCTTGCTTTTAAGATTATCTTAATAGAATATTTTCATGTTGGTAGCACCAAAAGGAATCTTTTTTTTTTTAAAGAGGGGCAATGAGGGGTTGGGGATTTAGCTCAGTGGCAGAGCGCTTGCCTAGAATGCACAAGGCCCTGAGTTCGGTCCTCAGCCCTGAAGGAAAAAAAAAGAGGGACAATGAAAGAGAGAAAGAGACAGAATCATTTTTTATATACTTTTTATGTGGCTTTCGTTGCTCCAACACTTCATTGTGTATGTGGTGCTGGGGTTTGAATCCACAGCCTTGCGCATACCAAGCGCCGTAACTGTGAGCTGCTGCTCCATCCCCCAAAAGGAATCTTTTTTGAAGGAGGGCAGATAATATTGGATTGTTTTGATTGTGACATTTTCAATGGGTTATCTCATTCTGACCTTTTAGATTGGTAACAATGCTTTTCCTTCCTATTCCACCTTTCCCTGGCTAAAGGGGTTATATTTAAGCTGGAGATCTCTCAAATTGATTTTTTTTTTTTTTTTAAGAGGGGAAGGGAGAGTGGGAGAGAGAGAAAGAGAGAATCAACTTCATTTAGTTTTTCATCTGGCCCTTGTCTCTCTGACACTTAGTTGTGTATATGGTGCTAGGGTTTCAACCCAGTCCTGCATGCCAGGCAAGCGCTGCAACCACTGAACCAACATGCCAGTCCCCTCTGAAATTGAAATTTAAGTGTAAATACCTGCCTTGAGTTTTTAGGCCTTGGTTCTTAAACTTCTTAAAATTTCAATTCACCTAGACAATTAAGATTCCTCAGTTCATAGGCCTCACATTTTCTTACTTTGTGTTAGAAAAAATTACTTGATAATCAAAATTAGAAATAGAAGGGGAATTTTTATTATTTTATGTGTCTAAGTATATACACATATAAAATTATGCCCCACAAGCTTAGAAGTAAGTAACTTTATTGTATTCACCTTGGTATTATGTTGGAAATCATTTAAGTAGTTTAAATTCACCAGTGAAATGTTATCTTGGCATAATTTATTATTAACAGTAGCTAATTAATTGGTTCATGTTTGAAGTACAACATATGTGTTGTACTTTGGAATGATGATCATATGTATATATTCTCTGGAAATGGTAGTACTTCTGCTTGTCTGCGTATATAATAGCGACTTCACAGGTTTGCCAAATACTTTGTATTTCAGCTTCACTTCTTAGTAAATTACTGACTTAGATTTCTCTGTGGTACCTTCCCCCCGCCCCCCCCAGAGCTGAGGACCGAACATGGGGCCTTGTGCATGCTAGGCAAGCGCTCTGTCACTGAGCTAAATCCCCAACCCTCTCTGTAGTACCTTTAATAACTCACTTAGTGGGTCACTAGTGGATGTCAGTCACATGTGAAAATGGAAATCTGTGGGATTAAGGAAGAATCAAAGGAAGGGCTTGCATTTTATCTGAAGCTTATCAGTGTGACTTCAGATCATTAAGATTTTTGTTACTCCTCTGGAAATGCAGTAACTAAAATGAATTGTTTCTTTCTTTTTTGGTACTGGGGATCAAATCCTGGGCCACTTTACCACTAAGCTACATCCCCAGCCCTTTTTTTATTTTTTATTCTTTTAAAGAGAGAGGGACAGAGAGAAAGACAATCAATTTTATTTAATTTTTCATTTTGCTTCTTTTGCTCCCACATTCCATTGTGTACATGGTGCTGGGGTTCAAACCCTCGTCCTCATGCATGCCAGGCAAGTGCCATAAGTGCTGAACACCACTGCAGCCCCCGCAAGCCCTTTTCATATTTTAGCTTTGAGACAGGGTCTTGCTAAGTTGCTGAGGCTGGACTAGAACTTGCAATCCTTGTGCCTCAGCCTCCTGAGTAGTTGGAATTTCAGGTGTGCACCACCATGCCCTGCTAAGCCCTTTTAATTTTTAATTTGAGACAGGGTCTCATCAGACTAGGGAAGCTGGTCTTGAAGAAAAATCTTCCTGCCTTGACTTTCTGAGGCGCTGGAATTACAGGCATGTACCACCACACCAACTTAAAATGAATCTTTGCTGTCTTTTTGTAATATTATCTTGGGGATACTTTAGTACAACTGGTTGCAACACTGTCTCCTTTCATAAGAAACTATGATACTCTAAACTTCTAAGTTCTGTTTGTGGTTGAAAAACTGTTTACATAGTTTATTGAGGGTTAGAAAGTTATCAGGATTGGCCAAATACTTCCATATGTTCTCTATAGAGCAGTGGTTCTTTTACTTCCCCCCCCCGCCTTGGTAGTAGGGATCAAATCAGGGGCTCTTTACCACTGAATTACTTCTTAAATTTTGAGACAGGGTCTGTGAGTTGTTGAGGCTGACCTTGATTTTGCAGTCTTCCTGCTTCAACCTCCTAAATTGCTAGAATTGTAGGCATGTGCCTCTGTGCCCTTCAGAGCAGTGATTCTTAACATGGTCTGTACATAGGAATTGCTTGGGGAGCTTCAGAACATACCAATGTCTGTGTGCTACAGAGATTCTGATTCAGTTGGTCTGTGGTATGTAACTCTGGGTGATTATGCTGTGTAGTTAATGATGAGATCTATCACTGAAAAGATGGTCTTAAATGATAGCTTCTGTCTTTCTGGGGAACTGATACTTATATTTTGGAAACTAACAAAAAGTAAGGAATCTTGTGATTTTTTTCTTGTGATTGGTGCTAGGGGCCTCAAGCTCTACCACTGAGCCATATAGCACCAGCCCGTTTTCCTTTTTCTTCTCAGGGCTGAGGACTGAACTCGGGCCTTGCAGATGCTAGGCGAGCGCTCCTGCCACTGAGCTAAACCCCCAACCCCTGTTTTCCTTTTTCTTAAAGCAGGTCAGGATTTACCCTTTGGTTACTGTGCTAACATTTATATTGGGGATAATTTAAGTACTTTAAAACTGTCCTTATATACTCTGAGACAAGCTTTGTATTCCTTGTTAAACACCAAAGGGTCACTCACATCACATTCACTAGGAACCACTTAAAGTTCTTTAAGGAATGAGATTTCACAATTTCCATATTTGCAGTTAAATGTCATTTTTAAAAGATTTTTGAAAATTTGAATAAACTCCAAGTGTTTATTCTATTCACAGTACAAATGAGAAAGTATAACTTAAGGGCATTCTCATATTACCTCTTTGCATAATCTGAAGAAAATAAAGCCTCCCAGTTTTTCAGATATTAATTAACAAAATTACTTTCACCTTCTATAAATGAGCCCCTAGTACCAGACGGAAGGTTGATGGTAGTGCTTAAACACAGATGTACTGCTCCAGACCGAGCCTAATGCATGTAGTTGTTTCCCCAGCCTATTGCATTTTTTTTTTTTTAAAGAGAGACGGACAGCGAGAGAGAGAGAGAATCATTTTATTTAGTTTGTCATGTGGCTTTCATTGCTCCAACACTTAGTTGTGTGTGTGGTGCTGGGGTTCGAGCCTTATCCTCACACATGCCAGGCAGGCACCATAACCAGTGAGCCACTGCGTCGGCCCAGCCTATTGCTTTTCAGTTCATTGCGAATCAACTGAAAAAAGTAGGGTAGTGTTACACCCTTGTATTCCCAAAGACTTGGGAAGCTGAGGCAGGAGGATCACAAGTTTGGGGCCAGCCCCAGCAATTGAGTGAGGCCTGAGCAACTTAGTGAGACCCTGTCTCAAAATAAAAAATTAAAAGGGCTTGGGGATGTAGCTCAGTGATAAAGCATACCTGGGTTCAATCTCCAGTACCAAAATAAATGAACAAACAAATAAATAAAAAGAGGCTTTAGTTTCACTCGTTAGCTGCTTAAATCATACTGTAATGTTTTAAATTGTAGCATGGTCCTGGGTAACCTTATGCCTCAGTAAGTGATGAGATAATAGGTATGAGTCAGCTTGAAGTTATTAAACCACAGTGGTAAAAGATGATGCATAAGTAGGTATTTAATCCTTATTAGTTTATTTTTAGTGTGGAATTTATAGACGTGATTAAGTAGGAAATGAAGTTGTTTTGTTATGTCTGAAACTCTGAAATGAAGTCATAAGGTTTAGAACACATGGTGGGATTTAAATGACTATTAACAAGCAATAGTGCTCTTCTAGATTACAGCTCTTGTTGACATAAAAATTCAGACAACAGAGAAAAGGGGTACGGATTTAAGAGGTTGGAGTTGGAGGATACCACCCATGTGGAAAACGGACAAAGGCTTGGGAAGGGCTGGACCCTAGATTGGAAAGGAACTAAATAAACTGAAGTAAAATGAGAGCGAGCTCCCATGGCAGGACTCTGGTTCCAGAGTGAGAGCATTTCTCTTCCTTTCTCAGGTTTAAGCCTTCAGTTGGCTATATTACAATTCCAAGAGATGTTTTGAACACCTTAATATCTTTTATTGTTTGTTTTTGTTTTGTTTTTAAAGAAAGAGGGGGCAGTGAGAGAGCCAGAGAGAATCCATTTTTATTTAGTTTTTCACATGACTTTTGTTGCTGTGAGACTTCATTGTGTACGTGGTACTGGGGTTTGAACTCGCGTACTTGCGTATGCCAGGCAAGCACCATAATCGCTGAGCCACTGCTCCAGCCCCTTGTTTTTGTTTTATAAGAGAGAGAGAGAATTTATTTATTTTTTTATCTGGCCTTTGTTTCTCTGACACTTAGCTGTGTATGTGGTGCTGAGATTTTTTTTTTTTTTTTAAAGAGAGAGAGAGGGAGGAGAGAGAGAGAGAATCAATTTTTATTGAGTTTTCCACATGGCTTTTGTTGCTCTGACACTTAGTTGTGTACGTGGGTGATAGGGTTTGAACCTGTGTACTCGGGCATGCTGGGCAAGAGCCGTAACCACAGAGCCACCGTTCCAGCCCCATGGTGCTGAGATTTGAATCCAGGTCCTCACGCATGCCAGGCAAGCGCTCCAACCACTGAGCCACCTCTTCAGCCCTGATCTTGAATGAATTCTTTTCCTGTGGCAATAGACCTCTGGTTTTATAATCTATGAAATATGATCTACTTAACATTCATCTTTGCTAGAATAAATCTAGTCTTTAAATTAAAGAGTATCTATAGTTTTTTACCTTTACAGTAAGAATGAAAATGCTTCTGGTTTTTGGGGAAAACCCAATCCATGTTGCAGACTTTAAAGCTAAAAACAAGCAAAACAACAGAAAGAAATTTGTTATTTAATGTTTGTATTTTTAAAAAATAAGGTATGATCATCTATATGGAAAATAATGGATCCCTACTTTACAGTAAGAAAATAAAACTTTAGAAAGAGGGAAATAAAACTTTATGTTCTCAGAGCAAGGCAAGATTTCTTAAATGATATAAGCAGTATAAATCATAATAGAAAATTTTGATTTGTTTTGCTACTTTAAAGGAAAAAAATCTCTGTATATCAAAAGTTATAAACAAATAAAAGACAAGCAAGATGTACAGAAGTTCTGCAGTTCTACCACTGGTCACATGCCTGCAGAGACTGCATGTGTGCAGCAGGAGACAGACACATAGAAGAATGTTTATCACATTTTCTGTAATAGCAAAACACTGAAAATAACTCAGTGACATGCTTACATCTGGAATAGGTGTTTTACAGCAGTGAAAATAACTGAACTACAGTTACATGGATCAATTTTAAAAACAACATTGGGTCAGGCAGGTGGCATACATGTGTAATCCCAGCTACTTGGGAGGCTGAGTCAGGAGTATTGCAAGTATGAGACCAGCTTGGACAATTTAGTGAGCCCCTATCTCAAAATAAAACATAAATATGGCTGAAGATGTAGCTTAGTGGTAGAGTGCCCCTGGGTTCAATCCCTAGTACCACACACACACATACCAAAAAAAAAGAAAGAAAGAAAGAAAAAAGAAATAATATTGACAGGAAAAATTAAATAGCAAAAGCCTGTGTATACAATGATACCATTTTTGTAAAGCTTAAAACCAATAAGATCTCATTTAGAGAGACATGTAACAAAATTCAGTTTCTTTTGAAAAGTAAAGGAGTGATGAACATAAACTCAACATGGTGGGTAGGAGATGAGACAAGATGGGATGGAGAGGAGAGTAGGTTTAGTTTTAATGATACTGGTGTCTGGGTCATTAGTTGAACTCATGAGTATTCGTTTCATTGTTATGCCTCATAATTTGATAGTTACACATGAATGTATGTGACATTTATTTTTGGTATGTAGCAAATTTTACTTCATTTATAAAACCATGATAAAAACAATAAGCTTTGAGGCTGGAGCAGTGTGGCTCAGGAGTTATGGCATGCACAAGTACACAGGTTCAAACCCCAGCACCACATACACAATGATGTGTCAGAGCAACAAAAGCCACATGAAAAAACTAAATAAAATTTGATTCTGTCCCTCTCTTTCTCTTTCACTCGCTCTCTCACTTCCTCTCTCTCTTTAAAAAAACAAAAACCAATAAGCTTCATAGTGGGAGAGGATATTAAGGAGTAGTGTCCTGAATTCATAAAAATCCTCAGGAATCAATAAGAAAAAAAACACAACTAAAAAAGCCAATGGGGCAAAGGATCTGAAAAGAAATATACAGAAAAAAGACTAAGATGGTTAATTATCACATGAATAGGTGCTTAGCCTTAGTGGAAATAAGAGAAATACAAATTAAAATATGTTATTTCATATTCATCAATTTGGTAGAATTTTAAAAGTCTGACCAAGCCAAGTGTTGGTGAGGTCATTGCACCAGCTCATCGCTTTGCTCTGGTTTCGATAGGAATAACCACTTTAGAGGACAGTTGGCAGTTAGCTCATTGAAATGCTTATAACCCAAGACTTAGCAATACTACTATGATAGCCAGTCTCTAGTGTGTGACTCAGAGAAATGTCTTCACAATGCTTACGGAGGTATTAAAGAGAAGGTTTATTAGCTGCTGTCCTAGTGAAAGATTGAAAACAACGTAAGTGTCATTTCTAGAAGAATGGATAGAAACAGTGATTCATTCCTGTAACAGAAAATAGCACCCAGCGAAAAGAGTGAACTAGAGCTGCATGAATAAGATGCAGAACCATGATGTTGAGTAAAAAGTTGTGACAGTGACGAATAACGCAATATAGTAACCACTTATGAAGCGTCTGAAGACACAAGAAGTAATGTGTGATTTACGAGCACATTCACACAAGAACAACACAGCAACTTCCGGGTTGTTTGTACCTCATTGGGGAGAAAGGAATGTAGGGTTTTTTGTTGTTGTTGTTGTTTTTTAAGGGCTGAGGATTGAACACAGGGCCTTGTGCATGCTAGGCAAGCGAGGAATGTAGTTTTTAAGGAAGAGCTTTAATTGTTTCTGTAGTTTTTTTCTTTTAAAGACATGACTGAGACGAATGCAGTATGTTATTAACCTTTACTAAGAGGTGTGTGTGTTGCTTTGTCTAATTTTTTCTGTATGTTTTTAATTTTTCATAATAAACATTTTAAAAACAACACAGCTGTAATTTTTTAATTTTAGAGGTTACGTAGTATTTAAAGCACCTGGATTAGAGCCTTATTCAAGTAAACCCTCAAATGCTAAGCATATCAGAAGACTTTGATTGTATTTCCTCCTAGTATTTTGGAGCCCTGGTATATTAGACCAAAACACTAGACTTTAGAAAATCTTCCTCTAGCTAGGTGTTGTGGCACATGCCTTTAATGCCAGGGACTCAGGAGGCTGAGGCAGGAGGATCACAAATTCAGCCAGGCACGGTGGCACATACCTGTAATTCCAGTGGCTTGGGAGGCTGAGGCATCCCAAGTTCAAAGCCAAGCTCAGCAACTTCATAATTTAGTGAGACCCTGTCCCTGTCTCAAAATAACATATAAAAAGGGCTGGGGGATGGATGTGGCTCAGTAGTTAAGACTCCTGGGTTCAATCCCCAGTACCAAAAAAAAAAAAAAAAAAAAGAAAGAATCATAAATTTGAGGCTAACCTCAGCAACTTAGTGAGACCCTGTCTCACTGTCTCAAAATAAAAAATAAAAGGGGCCAGGGATATGATATATTTATAGCTCAGGGGTGAAATGCCTGTAGGTTTAATCCCCAGTGCCCGACCTCTCCCTACACCAAAAAAAAATGGTAAAGAGAAAAATGTTTCTCTAGTAACTGTTTCCAGAAATGATTAGGTTTGGTAAGGAGACATTTATAAACTTTTGATCTATAAGGTATAACTAGTTTTTAATAATAAAGCATCCCTTTATGATTTTTCTCAGAACAAACAATATCCCTTTATGATTTTTTTCAGAATAAACAATATGTGTGGTTCAAAGATGAATTATTGGAATTGGAGCAAGATATTTAATTTGTAAACTGGACTCTACCATTTAATTAGTTTTGAGACTTAGGCAAATCCATTTTGGGTGTCAGATTTTCATGTCTGCAATATTAACAAGGTCCCCCTTGAGCCTCATACTTAATGGATGCTCTATAAATTATGGGATTAGTTGTTATGAAAGAGATATCTTTGACCTAGTGAAGTACAGGCTTTGGATGTGTTTAGGAAGGGCCTAAGCTTTATTATTCATTTTGGAAGAACTCTGGCAAATCAAGCTTGCTTTAAGCTGCTTGGCTCTCCTGCTTATTTAGTTTTAGGGGAACTCCTGTTGATGCTTTGGTAGACTTTGTTCTCTGGAACAGAACTCTGCATACCCCTTGCCTTGCTGGGCCTCCCTGATGTGTGGTACGTGTTTCAGGCCTTCTCTACAGTAGGCACTCCTGACTACATTGCTCCTGAGGTATTCATGCAGACCGGGTACAACAAGCTCTGCGATTGGTGGTCGCTTGGGGTGATCATGTATGAAATGCTCATCGGTAAGTTGCATGCTTCCAGAGGACTTTTTTTTCCTGTGCATCCAGGAAGGCCTTCCATATTGTTAGTAGATTCTGTTTCAATTGGAGATGACCTGGGTGCTCCCCTCCATCCCTGCTTGTCTTTCAAAGTTTCCTAGATAGACAGCTCTGAATCAAATGTGTCCCACTCCATTCTTAGACTTCCTGTCATCCTGTGGTTGCTTTGCTGATCGTTTATTATATTTTTCTTCTGTGCTTTCATCCTCTTCATCTAGGGGCTCTAGCATTAGCATTTCATAAACATCTATTGTTTGCAGAGTTTTAACTGGGCATTGCTTCACTCTTCACTGTCATTTGCTATGTCCCCTTCCTCTCTGAAAGCCTTCAAGGCCTGGAACCTTGTGGCCTCTTTCCCTTTATTTGGATGGTATGTCTCTGTATATAGGGGACACATCTGTGGGGATGCCATGTGCCACTGAGCGTGGGAGAGCCAGCCTGTGAGTAGCTGGTTATGGTGTCATTGGTTGCATTGTCTTTGGGAATATTGGGCAGATGCCTGTGGAGGTGGATATACCCTGTCTACCACGGGAGGCCATTGCGGTAATAGGGCATGGGAGTGTTTATCTTCTTGCCTGTGCTTCTCAAAAAGAGGCATGGCGGTTACCTTAAAGCCCATGGTCTTTTCTTATTCAATGGTTTTGGCACTTTACCCATAAAAGGATATTTCTAGAATGAGGTAATTTTTTAATGGTGGTGTTTCATTGTTTCTTCTTTGGACATGGCAATTCCCACATCTGTATCTCCATTTATTCCACCTTTCTTTTTCCAGCTTCAACTATTCACTGGCTTCCTAGTGGAACCAAAGGCACAACTTCACCTTGGGTTTAGTGACGTTTGGGGGGAGAAATGAGAAGTTGGTCTAGGTGTTCTCAGGGATAAGTGGAAATCCTGACCGTCAGGGAGTAATGGAGAGAGATGTCAAGAAGTCAATAAAGATATGTAGAACTGTCTTAAAAAGGAAATTTCAGTTTGATTCAAAGTTCTGGATTTAAAAGCTCCGAAGTTCCTTTTTTATTACAGGCTATCCACCTTTCTGTTCTGAGACCCCTCAAGAGACATATAAGAAGGTGATGAACTGGAAAGAAACTTTGACTTTTCCTCCAGAAGTTCCCATCTCTGAGAAAGCCAAGGATCTAATTTTGAGGTATCAGAGAACATTCTCCCACCTCCTGTTCAGGCTGTTTTTCATTATCTCCTGGGTCTGGCCCTGCTTACTCCCATTCCTCTCCTGAAAACAAAACAAAACAAATGATGACGAAGAAGAAGGAGAGGGAGCAAGCTTATTCCTTTCTTTGAAGAAACTGCTTGAGGTATGCTGAAAGGCCTCTGTCTTTTCCAGATTCTGCTGTGAATGGGAACACAGAATTGGAGCCCCTGGAGTTGAGGAAATAAAAAATAATTCTTTTTTTGAAGGTGTTGACTGGGAACATATCAGGTATACCTGTATAAAAAATTTTCAGGATTATTTCCAAAAGTCTGTAATATACTTAATATTGCTTTGGAAGAACTATCATTGGCAAGCTAAGTAAAGGAAGAGAGCTTCTTAGAAATTTAGTCTTTTCTGGATTATCACTCATGGTGAAGACTGGAAATCAGGCCTTGTCAGCCATGTGCCGTGGACTGTATTGAATCCAGCAGTTATTTTACAAAGCTAAGCGATCTTTAGGTTCTGTGGTGAAGGGAGCTTCTAGGAAGTGTGTTGTCTTTGCTCTTATCCAACTTCTCTGGTGTTAAGGGCCACCAATAAGACCATCTGTCCACAGGGCAGAGGTTATTGCTGGGAGATAGAGAAGCAGAAAATGAACAAAACAAGACTTGGTGGGGGTGTGCCCATGGGAAAAGAGACTGTGGTGGTGCTGATAAGGTGCTCCCAATGGTCCTGAGAACCTGGATTGCCTGCCAGAGCCCCAGATCTTTTAGCAATTTGATGATTGCTAAAAAGAAGGTGAAGAAGTTGTCATTTTATTTTATAATTGTGTTCTGATTTGCATTTTTAGGATTTTCACCTTTTCCTCCCTTTTGCTACATTTTTAACCACTCACTGGTTGGCACTCCTAGTGGAAGGTACATGAAGAGACATTTGGAGGTTCAGTTTCCCTTTTAGTAGATAAGACAGGTCTTGGGGGAGTGGGGAGTGCATTTACTTGAAATTTTAGTTTCTCATTATTCCTATCTTTCTTCAGATCTAGGAATGATTGAGTTACATATATTTCTTTAATTAAAGTTCATTTTGTTTGAATGCAGTCTGGCTTAGTTGGTCAGCATTCACAAGCTTTTCAAAGAAAATAAATGCTTCTTGATAGTGAATAGTCTTCCCATGTCAGATCACGAGTCTTTTTGGAGAAAGACTTGATCAGTCTGATCCACATGAATACTAACCATAGTAATTGTTGGCATGTCTGTTCTTGGCAGGGAGAGACCTGCTGCAATATCTATTGAGATCAAAAGCATTGATGATACCTCAAACTTTGATGAGTTTCCAGAATCTGATATTCTTAAGCCAACAGGTAATCCTGCCAGCATTACCTCTGCCACCTTATAACTGCCTTATTCTTCCTGTCCCAATTTTGGTGCAGTGTTTACAACTCAGGGTAGAGAACAGACAGGAACTTCAGTGCTTCAGGTTCTTTTTAAGTAATTTTCCAATATTAATGCTGGGTAGTGGTGAGACCTGGTAAAGGAAAATGAATACAAAATTCCCATGTCTAGACTGCTCAGGTGGGCAGACAAGTCACAAAAATCTGTTCTTTTCTTATTTAAGATTTTGCAGACTAAAATGACATGAATGGGAAAATAAAACTTAAAGATATTTGTGCAGAAATTTGAGGTTCAAAGAACATACAAGCAAATGTAGAACATTTACAGAGTGAAAAAACATTTTCCAAATAGAAATTGTGGTGCATTCTTCAGAATGTCAAATCTTCAGTACTGAGTAGTCTATTGGGGTAAGACTGTGAATCACCTCTCACGTCTGTTTCTCTCCCAGTAGCCACAAGTAGTCACCCTGAGACTGACTACAAGAACAAAGACTGGGTCTTCATCAACTACACATATAAGCGCTTTGAGGGCCTGACTGCAAGGGGGGCCCTACCTTCCTACATGAAAGCAGCAAAGTAGGACTCTTGCCATGGACTCCTGAGTGAAGCAAAGTGCTGCGTACAAGAAGTTTATGGAACCCATCAATAGTAAAGTTTCCTAAAATGTGTGTGGATTTTCTTCCACGCATCTGAAAACTGAAAGAATAACAACAGCCATTCCTACTACATTGGCCATAAACTGCTGCTTTGCTTCTTCAGAAGCATGGTGAGCCAATTTGATAGGTGTTTTAAAAGGAATTTGTATTTTCCTGAATTCAACAGAATGAAGGGGAAAAACAGCTATCATCACCATTATTGAGATTCTAAAGTACACTCACTGACTATCAGCCAATTCTTGTGATATGGTGACACACTATCTGCCAAGCCCAGCAAGTATTTCTTTTTTCTGTACAGCTGGAAGTTCTGTACTAAGAAAATAAAGCAATAATAATGAAAGTCTCGGCAGCCAACATCTGGCTGAAGGAAATGACCCACCATCCCATTGGATGGTGATGGTAGTTTCTCCCCATACCTCGGCTTCGGAGGAGTGGCTTTTCGTAGCCTCCATTCATGGTGCACTTTATGGTACTAGGATAAAGACCCTCAGACCACTGATTTGCCTTCCCTAACCCACGCATGTGACTCATGCGGCTCTTTTGAGTGTCACTGGGAGGACATCAGCTTGATCCATTGTTGCTCTTAGAAAGCCCAAAAAGCCATTGGGCATTGCCAAGGAGTTCTGGATCATATGGAAAAACCTCACTTTCTCTTCGTGGCTGTATCAGAAAATCCCTAAGACAGATGTTGCCATGAACCAGCAATACCTGCGAGCACTGCCAGCAGGAACTCCGTTTATTATGGGAACACAACAAGGAGAGCTCTTAGCTCTCGGCTAAGGTTCTGCTCCTGCAAGGTGTGTAGCACCGCTTTGGAAGTGAAGGTGCCAGCTCAATGGAAATGCGCAGCTGGCCGACAAGTTCTTGTAAAATTCACTCAATTCTTGGTGCAATCGTTTTGTCTTCTCTCTTGGTGTTTCCTCTTCCAACTTTTAAGTAGCCATTTTGCCTTGGAATCATGATTATAAATTTTTCCTTTGCAGATGCCTTTCTGGGGGATACTCCCCCACCGTAAGGGTTGCCTGCAGCTCAGGCTGACTGGGCCTCTCTGCTGTGGCATTCTCTCACAGAGACCCTCTGAATTTTCGCACAAAGTGCCTTCTCTGTCACAGCTCTGCCACCTTCGGAGGACTTTTGCTGCGTCAGAAAAAATGTGGAGGTTCCATACTAATGCATTACTCCTTTTTGGTTTTAAGGTTTGATAGCTATTAAAGCTTCATTTGCACCTGTTTGCTAATTGGTAATTTTGCCTGTTGTAGAGCCATGGCCAGGCTTCAACTGAGAGACTGCTTTCTGCCAGTCTTGAGGTTGCAGAGGTCGGCTTTGAAAGGAAAGTGTGTCCTAGCTTAGACATTCAGAAGAGAAGAGTACCAGAGTTACACTTGCAAGTGAAGCTGCTTGAATTTTAACATCTTAGAAGAAGAGAGGAAGAATGTTAGGGAATTCTTAACTCTGGGTGAAGGTAATGTTTTTGCCCCTTGATCTTTTATTCATAGCCTGTTAGTGAAAGGAAAAAATTAGGATTCTTTTGTGTAACTTTGTAGTTTCTTTGAATTACCAAATAGTTGGGGTCCTGACCTATGTGTGTTTTGCAAGAGTGTGTGGGAAGCAGGGTAAGGAGAAATGGGAGTAGCCGTAGCATCCGTGTGCTGGGGAGTGGCAGGGGGTGGTCTATTTCAGGGGAAAATGCACACGTCTTAATTTTCAAACTTCTGAATAAACTGTGTGAAAACAGTAGTGGAAATCTGTGATGTGTTTTAAAGCAAATGTGGCTTATGATTGAGAAAAACTGCACTGTGACTTCCTTTAACCCCTCAGTCTTGCGTATCCAGAACAACCGGTATCGCCATCTTTTGTGCGAAGTGCTGTTCTGTGTCAGGAGAGCTGGGCCAGCTCCTGTTTCCAGGAAACATCCTTCTGAATTGCTGTCCATATAGAGACTTGTGTTGTCACCACGCACTTTCTTTCTACCCTCATCCAGGCTTCCAGGGAATGGGCTGGTAAAGTGCTGTCAGCCGTATAAGGGTGGGCGCTTTGTACCGACAAGTTCACAGGATTTGTCCCTCAGCCCTCCGTTTCCAGCAGAGCAGGGTCTGTCTCTGAAGTGTTGTGTACTGTAGGAGTGTGATTCTGTCCCCCTCCTTAGCTCCTTTTCTGGGGAAGGAACCTCAGAAAAAGGCAAAAAGGGAGGGGGCAAAGATTGCTTAGAGTAGAAGCAGCAGGCAGAGGGAAGCCAAACACAGCCAGAATGACTAGTCTTTCCAAGGTTCTTGGGTCCTGAGAAACAGGTTAGGAAATGTTGCTGCAGTGTTGATCCTGTTCACAGATAGTTCTATTTCTTACTGTCATTTAGAAGTTGAAAAATAAATCTTAAACTGTTAACATTAGTAGAACTTTACTGCCTACTAAAATAACTGAATGTTGATGATACTAAGTCTCTTTTTGAATCAAACAGGATAGGATCATCACTGAAGCAACGTTTCCTAACTGTTTCTCAGGACCCTGTTTAACATGCATTTCCCTGGAACAATCTGTCAAAGCCAACACTCATGTAAAAAAACAGGCTTCTTGGGCTGGAGCAGTAGCTCAGTGGTCATGGCGCCTGCTTGGAACATGCAAGGACGTCAGTTCAAACCCCAGCACCACGTACACAACAAAGTCTTGGAGCAACAAAAGCCATATGAAAAACTAAATAAAATTGATTCTCTCTTTCTCTCACTGTACCTCTCTTAAAAACAAACAAACAAACAAAGGTTCCTTAAATGAGAAAGGTGGTACATGCCTGTAATCCCAGTAACTTGGGAAACTGAGGCAGGAGGAACAACATTTGTGGCCAGCCTCAGCAACTTAATGAGACCTTTGACAACTTAGCAAGACCATGTCTCCAAAAAAGGAAAAAAAAATTGATAATAAAAATCCCCAGACTGACTTCTTGTTGCTTTTTCCCTTGTATTGCTGGAGAGAAACATCTTGTTCAAGCAACATTTGAGATCCATAATGTATAGATGATAAACACTGGCCTCTCTAGGGATGCAATAGGGAGCTCATGTTTCTGAACCACAGATCTGTCTGAGGATTGAATTTCTGCTAAGGGACTTAACCAAATGTACGTTGCATCATCCGTGAAGTTATTGCATTGGTGTCAATGCAAAAGTGCTGACCAGCCAGTCCAGCAGTGAGTGGCTGAGGGAAGCTTCCCGGAGGTGTTCTTATTAAGAGGGGAGCAGTCCAGAATTCCACTGCCTGGCTGGTATGGTCCTGTGCTGTGGTAGAGCCATGGAGCTGTGACCAAGTATTACTTTGTGAAGAATGGTCTAAAAACAAAGTGACTTGTTGACTTCTTATTCACCTCACCATCTTCAGCTCACTCCTGTCTCGTTTCATTCTTTTCTTTTGAGACAGGTCTAAGATGCCACGGCCAGCCTCAAACTTGTGATCCTACTGCCAGTTTCCCAAGTTGCTGGGATCAGAGGTGTGTGCTACTGTGCCTGGCTTCCAATCTAGTTTCTGTCTCATGTGTGAAATAGGTTAATTATCCGAAGTAAATTATAGTAATATTTTTTAATAATTTCTCTGGTCATGGGTGCTCCACCTACAATATCCATTGTGTTTTCTTTCAGCCTTATCTTGCTTATCAATTTGCTGCACTTGCCCTTGAATTTTTTGAGCTTTCTTCCCGCCTCTCACTTCCTTCTTGATCATCCCTTCGTCCACCACTTAAATGTACTGTGATCTCCCCTTACCATCGCATCAACTACCACTTCTGAGTGGAGATCTTTTTATCCAACCTACCCTAGATCCCTCCCCAGGACCCTACTAGAAATTACCACCAGAAAAAGGCCACACACCAGCTCAATCAAAAGCTTTCTGAATAGAACTCCTTGCCCCCGTAGACACTTGTAGTTTAGTCTACCCAGATGTCCAAGCCGGAAAGTTTAGAGCCTCCAAGGGTCTCTTCAGTGAACATTTGAGATCTGGGCATAGCCAGTACCTCTTCATCATTCCTTACTCAAGTCTATTCCCAGTATATCCCAGCAGGCCTCCTCACATCTAGTCCTTCCCCTTTCAAATGTGTTTTCCCTGCTGCCAAAGAAATTTAAAATTTCAAGTCTGGTGCATGATTCTGCATAAAAACCCTATAGGGCTCCTATTTAGAGTCCAAATATCTTTGAGCTAGAGTCCTTCCTTGCTCTTCCCACCTCTGCAGCATCTCATCCTCTTCCCATTGAAAAGCAGTATTTCATCTTTGCATATATATCTGAGTTGGCCTGGAATACCTCCTTCCCTCATTAAGTTCATGACTTTTAGAAGCCTTTTGTGAATTCCTGGAAGTAAAAACTGATGACTTTTTTTTTAAGAAACAGATTTTAGTTTGTCATGTGGCTTTCATTGCTCCAAGACTTCGTTGTGTATGTGGTGCTGGGGTTTGAACTCTTGTACACGCACATGCAGGACAAGCACCAGAACCTCTGAGCCACCACTCCAGCCCTGATGACTCCATTCTTTTGGGCTTCCTAAATGACCTTTGACCTTAAGCATTTAAAGTCCATCTGCTCCACATGATAATAAAAGCCCTGTGAAGGCAGCAACTGCATCCTAGTCAGTATTATGGCTGTGGACAGGCACAAAACATACTCAACCAGCTGTCTTCAAGGCATGTTCCTCGTGTGTGTGCACACGTCTGGCTACTCAGGCTTGAACTTGAGGATACTCTACCCCTGAGCTACATCCCCAGCCCTTTTTTGTTTTTATTTTGGGACAGGGTCTTGCTAAGTTGCCCAGACTGGCCTTGATCTTGCAACCCTCCTTCCTTGGCCTCCTGAGTAGCTAGAATTACAGGTGTGAACCACTGTGCCCAGGAGGGCATGTTCTTAACCCCTGGGTTGTCTGGTACATTGGTAGCCTGCTAGGGGTTCACAGGCTTGGTCAACCCTTTGATGTTACCAGTAGCACTAAGCTCCTAGGCCAGTGGGGCTAAGAGGGCCCAATAGGCACTCTGATTAGTGAGGCTGGATTACAGAACGCAAGAGGGAGTCAGGATTTGAGTGTCCTGAGATCTTGAATGCAAATTAACCAGAAGCTCCAGAGAAGGCAGACCATTAAGGCTCTGGAACCTGTAAATGAGAAGGAAACAGCGGAGGTGAGGCCTGGTGCTGCAGGCTCTGCTCTACACAGTGAGTGACATTCTTTCAAGTCCTGTTGGTGTCTTGCTTTCCAATTTTATTTTCTGCTAAAACAACAACACACACAAATGATAATATTTTATTATAGAAAAGGCATCCCAAATATAGGATTTTGTAAACACTGGTAGGTGAACAAGTGCAACTTTTAAAGTAAATACAAAGTAAAGAGGCAAAACCTACAAGCATTTTGCCTTTAGGAGAAAATCTAATTCTCCCAGAGCTGATCCCATCCACAACACAAAGTGGCTCCACTCCCACAAAGGCATCAGGTTGCTGTGAGCTCACCATTTAACAGTCTCAAAACGACGGCAAGAAGTGGCGCCGAATACATTCTTTAAAAACCCTTAATCTTCAAATTGATTGTTCAGGACTCCACATTATACTTTATGACAGAGTTTGGGCTAAAGTCTGTGCTCTGAATATTTGTTTTATTTTAATGCCACTTTGTAACACTGTTTGAAAACAGATCTATTTCTCCCTGGGCCTATTCCACAGTTTTCATAGACTTGTATTCATTAAATACCACACTGCCCTCTTGAGACTTAATTTTAAATAATTTGGCCATTGAACATTGTGCGGTAAATCCAGCTACTTTGTCCTCCTCCCCCCCCCCTCCTTTTTGTTGTTTTTATTCTGGAGAACCCAGGGGTTCTTTACCACCTAGCCACATCCCCAGCCCTTTTATTCTGAGACAGACTCACTGAGTTGCTTAGGCCCTCTGTAAATTGCTGAGGCTGGCCTTGAACTTTGAATTCTCCTGCCTCAGCCTCTCAAGCTGCTGATTAGTGTGCACCACTGCATCCAGCTTTCCATACCCTTTTTGCTGTCGTTCCTTTAATACTTTCCTCCTACTCAGGAGAAATCATGGAATAATCTAACAAGATACATTTTAACTCCTCAATGACAAAACGTTTTCTAATCAGCTACACATGACATGACAGACACAGACTCAAGATTCTAAACTCGGATCCAGGTTCATCTTGGCTTGCTAAGATGCTCAAACAATTTTTTTATGAAAATGTTTCTGTATAAACAGCTTAGCTTACTTATTTAGGCACTTAGAAAGGATACCAAACCCAAGTTCAGCCTTTTTTATTAGGGAGAAACACCTCTTGCCTGACTCGCCAGTAAACTGACTCTGAAGGGGATGATGGCAACCCAGCCCTTGTTCCTGCAAGGACTAAAAAGTCCTGCTATTACAGAATGCCCAAACCCTGGCAATAAAGCAGGCACCGCTAAGGGGAGCCACCAAATTACAGTGATGTTGAAGTCCAGGTAGGGGTTGGGGTTGGGAGGGATGCAGAAACAAACTTCCTCTCCATCAAAAGGGACCAGTTTTTCCCTTAGTCACCACCACGCGGTGACACTAGCAGATCAACTTTCACAAATTTCCACTTATTCGAACCCCACTGATTGGGACCAAAAGCATATTAGCCTACAATTCTGGGTGTGGTGAGATCTAGGTTTTGAAAGTCTGAGGGAATTAACAGAATAAAATGTCAAGTACAGGGGCTGGAGTGGTGGCTTGATGGTTATGGGCGCTTGCCTGGCATGCGCAAGTACATGGGTTCAAACCCCAGCACCCACGTACACAACTAAGTGTCAGAGCAACAAAAGCCTTGTGAAAAACTCAATAAAAATTGATTCTCTCTCACTGTCCTCTCTTTAAAAAAAAAACAGAAAACAAGTACATGCCATACCTTCTATGCCTTCTTTTACATAAGCATGAACTAATTAGGTGTTAGCTGTGGCATATTTACACTCAATAACAATACATAAGCTGTAGCAGAAGTTATACCACAAATACACAAATGTTAGCTAATTCAAATTTCCTTTGTAATGGCATGTAAGTCTGCCAGCTGAAGAAAGCACCTCTGAACTGTGTGTGAACTGCTGACCTGCTAGTGGATGTGAAAGTGGTGCTGATAAGGTGACCTCAGATAGGAGCCAATTAGTTTCACAGAAATATTAGGTGAGGGATGACTCAGTTTAACCCCTTACTACATTGTTTCAAATGAGAAACAGCACTGATTCCCACTGTGAAGCTGGTCATTTGCAGAGAATACACTCAAGAACACTCTTGTTCTTCAATCCCACAGAGGGGATTTCAACACCTGAATTTATTTTTGTAGGACTGTGACTAGGGCAGTCATAAAATGGAATCAAGGAGCCTACCCTATAATATCTTATGGAAATGGAATTTAAGACCAGTCATGTTCTTCCCTTAACTTGAGGGAAACTGTTTGCCTATTCACAATATGTGATGGGTTATCAGAGCGGGCAACCAGGAAGTTAACTTCCACCAGAAAGCAAGAGATAAAATTTAGCTTCGCTGTTACTAGCCAGGGAGGGTGGAGGTTGGGGAGACTGATCTGTATTGTCATCCACCACACACTGTTAACAGAGCTGAGAAATTAACAAAGCAACCAGGCCTGGACCTGACTTTCCTTCCACTGGGAACATTAGTATCATTTTCTTACCCAGTGTGTGAGCAGCTAATAAGCTATTTCAAAAACTGAACTTTACTGATGTATCAAAATTCATGGTATAAGTACAAGTACAGAAAATCCTGCACAAGTTTTCCTACCCAGTTTTACCACAAATGTCTTTTAGGACACTGAGCACTGCCAGGTACAGTGGTGCACACCTGTAATCCTAGTAACTTAAGAGGCTGAGGCAGGGGGACTCCAAGTTCAAGGCCAGCTTCCGCAATTTAGTAAGAGCCTGTCTCAAAGCTTAAAAGGTTGGGGATATAGCTCACTGGTAGAGGTTCTCTAAGATGAATCCTCAGTATCAAAAAAAAAAAAAAAAAAAAAAAAAAAATTCTGGCCTCATCTTGAAGGCCTTTAAGCCTTATCTTAGGTTCCCCTGGCACACCCCCAGCAAAGAGCTGCCCTAGGGTGTCAAGACCTGTAACTTCACACAAGAATCCAATCCAGGATAATCTGGCCTGATTTGGAGAGTGCTTCTACTTGTTTCATTCCAAATGAATCATGCATTTGTCTAGATTCATAAATGTTGACACTAAAAAGATTTCTTAATGCTATTGTATTACTCTTCTTCCTGCCAAAGAACCTGTCTTGTGTAGTATTTGATTGTTCATTGCATTAATAAGAAACAAAACTGAACTTCAGCTTTTAAGAATTTCCTTTTGCGCGGGGGGGGGGGGGGGGGGGGGGGGGGGGGGG